>JABUQX010052340.1:0-7500 GCA_015478945.1 Trachelipus rathkii
TAATAATCATCTTATGAGTTACTTCAATTTTGCTGTTCCCAAAAGGCGCGTAACTCGCGGTCGTTGTGTGTAGTATTCCTAACAGTTTACACACACTTTCAAATAAATGTGATGTAAAATTTCCACCTTTATCTGTGATGAGGTTGCTGGGAATTCCACAGTGCTGAATTAGCTGGTTTTATTAGTACTTTTACTACAGTTTCTTTTGTTATATCTTTCAATGGGAAGGCCCACATAATGAGAGTACCGGTCGATGAAAGTTAATAATACTTATATCCTCTGCAGACAGGTAATTTTAGAATGTCCGCATTTAAAGCTTGAAACTTGTAGGAGACTTCCTTGTACTTTCCGTAAATAGGGTTTATACTACGTCCGGTTTTTCCTATTTGACATTGTGGGCAGGTTCGTACGAGTGCTTTTACCCTTTTATGCATGTCTCGGAATACGAAGTCGGCTTTCAGAGCAGTGAGACATCGAGAAATTCCCAGGTGTCCCTGGAGGTGGGTCATCCGGATAATATCATCCACTTGCTGGTCGGGAAGAATGATTCTCGCATAATTTAAAGATGTATCCACGTAGAGGGAGATCTCAGTTTTCTTGAACCAGAACGGTTGCTTCCTTATAATTAGAGAACTTTTTTCTTTATTTTTAAGTAGTGAATTTAGGTATTCGTCTTTTAATTGATCTTTGCTAATCTCAGCATAATAAATTTCTTTCCTGAAGCGTTTTATTAGTTCCAGGTGCGCTTCATTATAACGTTGAATTAAATTTATTCGGGTATTTTCAGCAAAAATATCATTTATTTCATCTAATTTCTTTAGGGGTGATTTTTCATTTATTTTAATTAATTCTTCTTTTTCCATTTGTATCCTTTCCTTCATTTCTAACCCTTTTGGATTTAAACTTCTCTTTTCCTCATGAGAAATATTCCCGGAATTTTCTTTGTTTATATTGTGGTTAGTTAAAGGGTCTACACTGTTATCCTTTCTTGGAATGTTGACCGTGGCGCGTGTGCGGTTTTCTTTTATTGTCTGATGATAACGAGCCTTTAGGGTGGGGGAGATATCTTCATATTTATAAGCGGTTTGAAGGTTCAAATGCGACTCCACGTGTAGTTGTTTGGAAGCTTCGCTCTGATTGGTCAGTTCGCGGATGGGAGGACCAATCACAGCGTTCGTATGAGGAGGCGTGGTTTTTGGCTCTGCTTCTTCGTCAGGAGTTTCGTTTTCTTCAACATTTGATCATCATTATTAATCTTATTTATTAACAAATATTCTGCCAGCGGATTTGTCTTTTTTGTGATTAATCCCCAGGAGACTTGGTAACTACTTAGCAAATTTAGGCTTCTGATTTCTCGTACATTAAAATTCTTATCATCATTTATCCTTTTATATTTATTTATAAGCTCTTTGGACTGGGTTTCTATTTTAATGTTCTTATTTGTGAGAAGATATCCGTACTTCCTGAAGACCTTCGTCAGGCAGACTAGCAGTTGTGTTGGCCTGATCATAATTTTCTGTGGCTGAGAGGGACGCGAACTCAAAACGCAATCGTTTGATGCCTCCGTCAGCAGTGGTAATAAGATGAACTGCAGCTGTAGATATCATCGGTTGTGTGTAGATAATTTGTAAGTGGTGGAGGTGGCCTGGGTAGGCCATGCCAACAGAGGCAATTTCACAGCCTTTTAGCATTTTCGAAGGCTTTATCCGCTATTGAGTTCCAGCAGATACGCGGTTTGAGTAAGGTTTTCCTTTTAAGAACAGATTTAGGGGCGCTGTTCTTTCAGCGACAGCGGGTCTACTGCGGTAAAAGATCCCTATCTTTCCAAGGAAACTTCTTAATTCCTTTATGGTCCTGGGCTTCGGGGTGCCCAGGATGTCCCGATTATTCTCATTTATTTCTTGGGTGTCAGGCCGGCTTTCGTTTGATGGTGTACCCGATGTATCAATCTCTCTTTCTGTATACCAACTTGGGCATACTATCGCAGGATATTACAACCTGATATGTAGGTATTTACCTCCTTCAACGCACCTCTCCAGGAGGATTTCGTGCTCCTCTCGGTCTGGGTGTGGATCAAAATGTCATCCATATAGGCTTGAGTGTGGGGGATGCCTTGTATGACTGTACTGTATCTATGTAGGCTTGAAATATAAACGGAGAGGAGACGTACCCCATCGGAAGGCTCCTGTAGGTGAAAGATCCGACGTTTGAGGTGATGGTAAAGTACTTTTGGGAGTCGGTGTGGAGTGGCACCCCATAAAATGCCTGGGTTAAATCCAAACGAGTGTAGAGCCTGCTCCCCTTCAGGTTTGATATGGCATCCTGCAGGTGCGGAAGTCCATAGGTTTCTATCTCAGCTCTTTTGTTCAGCTCTCTAAAATCGGAAATTATCTCACTCGATTTCCACTTTTCTCTAGAACACTCATAGGAAAAGACCAGGGGGAGTTGCTGCGGCGTAGGACCCTCCTGTGGCTACCAGTTGTCAAGTTTCTGCTTTAGTGAGCATAGAGCTGTGTGGTAACCCTCCTTGGTCTGAGGAGATCGGAGTCCTTATATGATGTTTGCTTGTTGTAAGGTAAGCGTTGCTAGTTCTAATTAAACTTTTTCTTTTCTGATGAAGCGCCTTTTCGTCCAAGTAGTTTCTTGGCCGTCCTACCTATTTAAGGGGTCTGTGCTTCATCTTCCTCTTATTCCTTATTCATATATTTTTCAAAATCTCGTCCCACCGTTCCATTTGTCTCAATTTTATATGGTGGTTTTCGGGTAGAGATAGGGGTTTACAAATAATTCTGAATATTTCAATAATATATCATTAAAATTTTTAGAACTAGAAGGTATAGTTACAGAGGTAGGAGGAGGAGAGAGAGAGACTTGAGGAGGAAGAGGCAGGCACATCATTAATATTAAAATTCATATTCCTACTCAATTTTAAGGTATTATTTGTGATTGAGTCTTTCAATAAATCAAATTTAAAATCAATGCCCATCTCAAAATTCTTTAAAAATGATAAACCTAAAATGTTTGTGCTTACATTAGCCACATAAAAAGTTTCATTATATTTACGTCCCAGCCCCAAGTCGATTACAATATTTTTAATATCATAAATAGCGATTTTTGAGTTATTGGCCGCAAGCATGTATCCTAGGGGTGCTTTGTGATGGTCAGAAGCACTGCTCGCAAGGATGCTTTTCATTTACGACCCAGCCCCAGATCGATTTCAATATTTTTAATATCATAAATAGCAATTTTTGAGTTGTTGGCTGCAAGCAGATATCCTATAGGTGCTTTGTGATGGTCAGTAGCACTTGCAGTCAGGATATTTCTCGCAGAGCCACAATCTACCAGGTAATCGATCTTATTTAATGTGTCATAGACTATATACAAGGTTAAGTTGTCAATCTTGCAAATCCTTCTGTCTCCCTCAACATCGGCTGTAACAGTCTTACTGCTTAAGCAGCGATCGTCAACAGCGCTTAAATCAGTCGGGTCTGACAGGATATTTGCTTCATTGCTTCCACTTTCCCCTATATTGTCTATAACACCCCCCCCCCATTTAATGAATATGGTTGAAAAAAGACGTATCCCACATGCAAGGGACTGGCAGTAGTGATAAAATTATTATTTTGTACATTACCCATATAATTTGAAACAGCTGTTTCAAGACCTGTGTTGACATCTTTTCTATTTAATGTAACATTTTTATATATTGATTCATTTTTATTTATCGGACTACTACCACATTTCATTTTTGAATTTTTAGAGTTCTTTAAGCAAACAGGAGCATGCATTCCTGGTACATTTTGCTGACTTATTGATTTATTTTTGATAAAGTTTTTATTTATTGACTCATTATTTTCAATTTTATTGTTAATTAAAATGTGATTTATATTTTCCACTTTGTTAGTGCTGGTAGTTGTATCTATATTTTGTTCATTTTCAATGTTCTTATTGTTCATGTCATTATTTAATAAATAATATTATTTTTCAATTATTTTTTTATTATTATATATATTATTATTATTATATTTTTATTATTATTATTAGTATTATTATTAATATTATTATTATATTATTATTATTATAATTATTATTATTATTATTATTATTGGTAGTAGTGTAGTAGTAGTAATAGTAGTCCACTATTTTTATTTTTGTTAATAGAGTTATTATGATTGTATAATTTTTTATTTTATTCATCAGCACTATATTTTGTAAGTTTAATTTCATTAACTCTCAATCACTGTCTGTAAGATGGCGTTATCACTTGGATATATTATGAAAATCTACTTTTTCTGTTTGGAGTATGATTTTCATGGCTGCTGTTAGATGGAAAATTTCGCAGCCCCTTTAGCAGTTTCCCGACGATGATGGGACATTTTGTATAGCATTTTTCTCGCTATTATTATATATTAATGGGTACATAGGACACTCATTACTCTCACATCGGTAGACTTTGAAGAGATAGCGAGCATGATAAAAACATAACTGGTTTACGGCGTTATTAAATGCCTTACTGTACCCATTTGCATCTGATCCTGAGTAGCGTGACCTACTTTTGTCGCGTGTCCTATTTCCTCTCTCAGCTGTGTCGGGTTGGCCTTTAATGAACTGTTGTAGTGAGCGGGCGAGCTCGTTCACAGTCTTCGTGAGGTCGGCCATCTGGCGGGAAAGCTGGCCTTCACCGCTGTTACCAGCTTCATGTTTGCGCTCTTGGTCATGCGCGCTGAGAGGTGGGTAGGCGGAGTCGGTTTCTCTCGTGTCGGTTCGGTTTCGCACAGAGTTTACAGAACTCCAGGTCTGTTCATCGTTTGGTTGTTGGTAATTTCTTCCCTTTCGAACAAAGTTCCTATAAAGGTCATCTGCCACCTTAACCATTCTCTGCAGGTCATTTTCTTCAGCCAAAGAATACACCGACATCTGGACACTTTGGGGCATTTGCTCTAAGAACAAGTCAATGGCAAATTTAGGGTTGTGTTCTACTAATACATCGAAGCTTTTGTTCCCCAACACCCCCTTTACTCGATGGAGATATTCACTTGGCAACTCATCGGGTCTCATGCCCTGTTTGAATACGTCTTTTGTTCTTTTTCTCAAGGCGGGAAGGTAAACTTCCTCGATATTTTCTAATAGCAGACGATAAGCGTTATTTTGGATAGGGAATGTAATTTTTGAGACCAAATTAGTGGGCAAAATTGGGGCCAACAAACGAACACGTTCGTGGGTATCTTCTACATGATTTAATTTGAAGATTGTTGTTGTAGCACTTAGCCAATTTATAACATCATAAGGGTCAAAGGTTGGTAACTGACTTGATGTTAGTTGACTGTATGTCTTTAACGGTGAGTCGGTATCAAGACGCCTCGCCTTTTCTTTTCGGCGGGAAGAAGGTGGCGTTGTTTCCAACTCGGCCTCTGAGGGAGAGCCAGATCGGCCTGTGTCATCAAGTGAGGGTGGCATTCGTTGGGGGGATGGAGATTTTCCCTTCCCTCTTTTTGAAGTATTTTTCGCCTTAGTCTTAAGACTTAACTTCTTCGTTGACACCATTTTTGTAGCCTGTTGTTACTGACTGTGTTTTGGCGTCGTTTTTGAGTCAACTTAGGCGTTTGTGGATTAGGCCTAATATAGAGTTTGGTTTGAAGTCCCAAACTTTCGAAATAGTCAACGGTTTTTCTGTTGTTACTATCCGAATTTTTCTAATAACGACTTTGCTTTCTTATTTTCAAATGAGATTAATAAGAAGCTTAATTCTTCACGTTATTATTATTTTGACTCAAATAATTTATTTAATTTGTCAAATATCACTAATTAAGCACTTAAATACGAGAAAGTAACGAAATTTATATATTTTTTTTTTCGATTAATTTAACGTATCTGACTCCAATTAGGGGGGCTCTAATTAGTCACTCTCGGGGTGACCAGTGATGTCTAGGCCGAAATCACTTCGGCTATCAAATGATTAATGAACTTTCATTCACTAATTGAGGGATTGATTAAGAGTTACTTTCAACGCAGTGGCTTTATTATGATAGCGAAATGACAATGACAAATATGGTTTTCATCAGAGAAATAAATAGGATATGATTATGCACAAATCGTCGTTAGCAACACAATAAATTACACGTAAACTAACAAAGATAGATTGGGCACGATTTCCTATTCTAAATAGCCTTCCGGCGTTGGGTATGAACTAACACCTTTCTTAGAGCATCCTCATGCTATGAGGGCCTCTACAATACTCCCGAGCTTTGTTTGGTGGCATCCCTTGTGGGCCCAGGCACCAATCACAGCTCTTGTTTTGGCGTTCTTTTTTTAGGGAAGAAAAGAGGCGCCAAAACACTTAAGTTTTAAATAAGGTACATTATGGTACATTATGTAATTATGGCACTTTGATCGGGCCGATTGGGGGGCATTGCGTTGCTTCTACGCTAACTATAATTGGAATGACTGCTTTGTCTCTGGTGACGCTTCGACTTCTGCCGATAAGGTAGGAGCTGTAATCGTTGATGGGATGAGCAGGTTCATTCCTTCTTCGACTAAATCTTTCTCTCCTCATAATCCATGGTTCGATCGTGCTTGTTCTCTGGCCATTCAGGCTAGAGACAGTGCGTATCGGGAGTGGAAAAATTCTCGTTCTCCTATCACTCTTGCTAATTTCCATATCTGCTAGAAATCGTTGCAGGGATACTCTTCGACGCACAAAGCGGGAGGGCCTTTTTTTTTTCATTACGGGGGGAAGGGTTGGGCCGCAAAAACCCCCTTGTTCCTTACTGACAAATCTTTTCTGGCCTTCTTGCCAAAAACATCTCCTAACAACTTCTGTAAATCTGTCTTCCTCCTCTTATTCGCTCTGATGGCTCTGTTGCTAATTCTCAAACTGAAAAAGGGCAATCTCTTCGGCCCTCCTATTTTCCTCTAACTCAACCTGGGACGATTCTGGCATTCCTCATCCTCCTCTTCTCCTCTCAAGGTGTCCATGCCTTGCCTGTGATTACATCCGATCGGGTGCATGGGCTCCTGAAATCTACGAACTTTAGGAAGGCGGGTGGCCCGGATGCGATTCCTCCCCGAGTGTTGAGGGAGTGTGCTTTCCATGCTATTCCCGCCCCTGCGTTCAACTATATTCTCTATTCTCAATTACTAACACTTTTCCCTGAGGGTTGGGAAGCACGCACGATGTCCGACCTATCCGAAAAAAGGAAGCCGCTCTGATCCTTTCTAACTATCGCCCTATAGCTCTTACTTGTATTTCTATCTAAGATCTTTGAAACTCTTCTCAACTCTCATTTCTGAGAGATCATCTGAATCTCATTCACTTCTTTCCGATCGCCAGTTACGGCTTTTCGGCGCTCGAGGTCTACTGGCAGTTATTACTGTTCTATCTTTCTTGATTTATTAGTCTTTCCGCCCTTGAGAGGAACTACGGGAGACTTGCGTGGTGGCGCTTGACCATATCCAAAGCATTTGACCGGGTATGGCACGCGGGACTCACTGCTCTCAAGC
>JABUQX010052340.1:15000-22100 GCA_015478945.1 Trachelipus rathkii
TACTCTATACTAAGTATATCGTATAGCTTATCATATATGAATATAATATAATATAATATATACCCCTATAATATATATATATATTATCGCCGTATATGGCAGGATTTCAATTAGGGAGGGCAAAAGGGCTGTTATAATTATTAGAATATAATATATAGTATTATTGATTCATTTAGACATTGTTATAGTATAATATATATTTATATATAAATATAAGTAAAATATATAATAAACTCGATACCTTATATACTACTAATATATTTATAGACGCTGGTACTAATATATATATATACCTTATATATTAATAATATATATATATATATATATATATATTAATATATTATAAATATATATTATATATATATATTAATATATATATACTAATATATTATATATTATAATATATATATTAATTATATATATACTATATATTAATATTAATATATATACTTAATATAAATATATATATATATATATTGATAATATATATTATAATATTATATTAAATAATATATATATATATATATATATTAATATATACTTATTATAATATATTATATTAATATATTATTATATAATATATTAAAAATATTTATAATAATATTATTATATATATGTAGCAGCTTTAATCAAACCGCATAATGCTATCTAGAGACATGCTGAGAAGTTCTCACGCAAAGAGAATACTGGTCTGATAGCAAGCTAGGCTATATAAAAAACACCCACAGCCTAGCTGTAGATTTCCAATATAAGCAGAATATGTTGAGAGATGAAAACACAAATTAAAACTACAAAAAAAGATGTTTGTGTTTCTTATGAATACGTTAAATATATATAATTAGTATTTTAACTCCTTCGCTGTCAGTATCTATCGACTTGATGTATCTTTATTTATCTATATTTATACAATACTCAATAAACCTTATAAAACGTCGTCTTAGGCGAAATTCAAAAGATATATAAGGTTTCAGTTAGTCTATAATATTGTCGACCAAGCAAAGTGCCTGCCCACTGGCCCCCCACGGGAAGAGAACTGCTACGCCCATATTTTAATAGAGTTAGATAGATAATAGAGAGGATTATATAGATATATATATATATAATAAATAGACTATATATAGTATATATATAGATATAGAGATATATATAGATAGATTGAATATATAGTGATAGAGATATATATAGTATAATATAGTATATAAGAATAGAGAAGTTGAGATATAGAATATATAGAGACGATGAAGAGTGATATATATTCGTCAGGGTGAATAGTGATTCATTCAAAAGTGCTTCCGGAGAGAAGTAATTTGTATGATAAGAATGAGAGGAACAGAACATAAGGGAGAATGAGTACATGGTTTAGATTGTGGTGATTTGACTTCCTTATTACTTACTCCTATATATTAGTGACTCGAATAGATTTTAATATATGAATACTTCAGTTAATATATGCAAACTGTGCGAGTGATATAGAGAACCTATTTACTAAAAAGATGTTGGGAGTTTCATTTAATCTTTTCCGAGAAAGAATATATGAAAATTGGGAATGTATATCCATTATTGTTTAATTTATTTAATATATTATTATATATTAGTTATTTATTATTATATTAATACTTAATTATATTTATAATTACATTTATATATTATTAATAAATTAATTTAATTATATTAATTTATATTTCATATTAATTATATTAATATAGTATTAAGTGTATTACATGTAATATAATAATTTATAATGATAAATTTTTATTTGTGATTTAAAATGTATTGTTTAATATAAATAATAAATATTATAACTGTAAAAATATAATCGCAGAACGAAAGTTATAAAGAACTTATAAATTATTATTTGAGATGAAACTATCACAAATAATCTCAGTATATTAGGCAGAAAAAGTTTCAATTGATTTTATGAAACCTAATATAAATATATATATAATATCCCCATGATACATTATTTAACTGGGCTTAAGATAAATAGAACATTTCATACGTCACTATACGCTACCGGGATATATTAATATATCCAATATTAATAAAAATTATTATAATATAACTAACAAATAATAGATTAGTAAGTACGTAATATATATAGTAGTATTATATATAATATATAATTATATTAACAAGTATATAGTGATCAGATATATAGAGCATATATATTATATATAAGTATATATATATTAACTTTACTTCATGTCAATATGATATATATTATACTTATCATTATATTACTCCCTATATTTTACTATAGATGGGACATAGCCTATATGTAGCTATATAATATGCTTATTATTATACAAAGGTTTTTATGTTTTATATATTACTATATATATATATATATATATATATATTATTAATGATATATTTCTTACCATAAAATTACTTAATATATCAACTATATTAATATATATATTAATTATATATTATTAATTAATATATATATATAGAATAACTCATTCTATTATATATATATATATATTATATATATATTATATATATATATACCTATATATCTATATTCTATTATCTATACTCTATAATCTCATATAATATACGAATTATACTACTAATATACTAATTATCTACTTAATCTATATCCTATATAATATCTTGTCATATATTATATATATATATAATATATATATGTATATATATTTAATATAAATTAATTTATTTTAATATTATATTAAGTATAGTATATAATATAACTATAGTATATATATATATAATATATATATATATATATATATATACTATAGTATTGCTATATATATATATATTATATTATACATCGTTTTATATTGATATTATATATTAATAGTAATTCATATAGAGATGAGAGTTAGAGGACTGTCATAGATAGATAGATATAGAGAAAGAGAGAGCAGGAGAGAGAGAGATTGTGAGACTAGAGTAATTATAGGCTATAATATAGAGTGTAAGCACGAGGAGAGATTAGTAGGATCGCATACCCACATGTGCTCCTATCGTCTTGATCAACTCCTCAGTCCTGCTAACGCGAGGTGAGAGATCGTATATTGGTGTGTTATTCATGTGTGGTTGCGGCCCGGGAGGTCGATAGAGTGTGCTCGAGTAGCCGCCCAACTATACGAGAAATTATTTGTCGTGTGTCCTATGATCTCAATGAAAAATATGCAAATCGTCTCATATAAGATATCTATATATGTCATATTCATTATATAGTAAGTAACCTAGCTTGAATGGACACTCTCTTACATTTTACTAGTTTTATTCATCTAATACAATGACATTTCAAAAGTCACGTTAGATTTCCGAATGTCTCGCTATTATACGAAATCGCAGGATTACGGTAGGAAGGTTGCGCGCTCATATATATTGATATTTCATTTTTTAAAGATTCCCTAGAATATTAAAGAATATATCCAACTCATTATAATTTTTTAGTCCATATCCTTCGGCGTATAAGTCTCTATATTATTCCTATCTCTCATTATAGCTCAACTGATATCCACTAATGTGTATTATATGTGTTGTGTATGACTAATGACCGTGAAAATATGTAAATCGATGAAAATCAGTCTCTCTCTGCGCATAAATTGTCATTCATAAAGTGGCTCAATGGAAAAATTGTATAGTACTGAGAGGTCCCTACTTAACAGGATCACATTGGTATATATCCGTCTTTGAAGATTTATATTATCAAATTTTTTAGTTAATCATGTGGGCGTTGTCTTTATATTTGGAATTTATTAGATTCAAATATGTTTAGAAGAAGTGTGTAACTGTATATAAGTAACGAAAAATAATGATTATAATAAGAATAAAATAAAGCGCAAAAACTTAGTTAATCTCTCTTTGTGTAATAATAGATTATAATTTTGATGCATAAGATCGTTATTTTGGGCATTAGAAGTGAGAAGAATAATTTAGTACAAGATAACGTCTAACGCGGAATAAGTATAAAGGAAGAAGGAAGAAGAAGAAGGATAAGAAGAAGAAGAGAAGAAGAAGACAAAATGAGCAAGTAATAATGAAAATTTTCTAGTCATATTATGAAGAAAGAAGAAGAAGAAGAAACGGAAAATGGTGAAGATTTTGGTCAAATTTCAGGAGTAGTGAAACTGTGGTGTAGAATAATAGGTATAGAAATAAGATAAGAAATAAGAGATGAAAGTAATAATGAAATAGAGAAAGTAATAAAAGTGAAATAGAATGAGAAAGAAAATGCTATTAATAATATACCCACAATATGCAAGGTGAAATAAAATATGAAATTCTCGTATTTGCCCCACTCTTTTCCTCTATGTTTAGATTGCTATACGGTGTTTAGATATAAATGTAATCGAGACCGCGTGTGGTTAGGACTCAAGATATCATATGTTTTGCGCTATATTTTCGTAATGTGGTTCCTCAGGTGATATAGATGATGGCTGGGTCCAATAAGAAAGACAAAACATGTGATTTAACTATATTTAATTTCTCTTTTTAAAGGTATATTCTCCTCGGGGTTGCATTGCGGGTTCTATGTCATTAAAGGACATAAGAAGGTTTGGTCTTTGATGGAAATAGGCTAGGTTAGCAGTTCATGAGCGTATAAGGGTAAGTGTGAGTGTTTTGACGCTTAGAATTGAAGTTCGGATTAGTGGTATATTATGACCAGCCAAAAATAAAAAATAAAAATTATTAACAATAGAGTGGGTAAAAAAAATATGACGAGTGACAGTACTATCGGCGACATCAATAGACTTGCTCTGGCATTAATTATGTAAAAAAAAAAATATTATTATTTATATTATGATAAAAAAATGAATATAGTTATATATAATATTTAATGTGTTATGAACTTTCAATTAATTTATAAATATAAATTAACATATAATACCAAATATTTTAATTAAAAATTTAAAGTATTATAAATATAATTTTTATAGATATATATTACTTTTTCCATTAAATAAATGATATAATATTATGTACTCAGTAATAAAAAGTGTTATGGATATAATTTGAGTCTCGTTACAGAGTGATTCGGTGCTCCATACGCTGTGTTTTATAACCGTATATTTTGACAGATTATTAATTTGATGAGTTAGCGGCTCAAAAATATGGATCTCTATTTTGTAAATTCTCTCTCGTGTTAGAGTCTCCATAGGCACGAGTAGATTTACATAGAGATAAGAGAACCAGAGCGTTCAAACAGAAAACCTAGATGCAGAGAGAGAAGTTATGATATGTGGGTTTTGTACGGATGAAATTAGAGAGTAAGTCGAAGTAAACCATTTCAAAGAATACACCAGATTATATTGTTATAAGATTGTAAACATTCACGAACGAGGAGAGGGAAGTGAAACGACGAATCTCATTGGTTCCAATAAAAGTAAAACAGCAGTATTATTAACCAAGAAGGGAGTGTATTAATTCACCATATAATATATAAGAGATATATCAATAAAAATTATAAATACTCTCATGTAGAATATATTTCTGACCGTATCTTGTAAATGAGAGAGAGGTAAAAAGTAGAAAAGGTGATGACTAGTTCGGTGCGAGTGCTCTCTCATAGAGGGAATATGATGGTTTTATGGGACAGACCAGATCGACATGTTGTTAGAGTGATAGTGGATTCACGCGGTACCGGGAGGGTGAGGCTGTTTGCGGAGGAGTTAGAAAAGGAGCCAGTGCGAGATAAGATGAATGTACATAAACAGAGGTATTAATTTTGGTAAACAGGAGGGAAACGATGACAGGTATAAGATGAGGTGGGGGGTGGAGGAGGTGTCGGTGTACTTCGCTGCCGTTTCATCTAGATGGATGTTTAACAGAGAGGGAGGATGTGGAAGAATGTGGAAGAGAGATTACTAGAA
Organism: Trachelipus rathkii; assembly: GCA_015478945.1. Taxonomy (NCBI): domain Eukaryota; kingdom Metazoa; phylum Arthropoda; class Malacostraca; order Isopoda; family Trachelipodidae; genus Trachelipus; species Trachelipus rathkii. The sequence goes on from JABUQX010052340.1 coordinate 20,856, forward strand.
GAATTGAAAAATATGGACAAGCTATGAGAGCATTGTACCCATTGATGAAGGACAGAAACATTGGACACTCGGAATTGTTAAATGGGTAATCTTCTCGAAGAGCATACTGACCCCTGGGAGCCGAACGTGGACTTACTACGAGAAAAGAGTAGAGTATAATTAAGAAAGCGGCAGAAATGAATGCTCTGCACTGACAGCAATGACTGAACAGCAGATATAGACAGAATAAGAATCGAAGTTAATCTCCAAGAGAGAAAAACATGATAAAGGGAAGGTAAATGAAGCATGTATACTGAAGCAGTGGATGTGGGAAAATTAAGATCCGATGCTGAGAGAGCGGCGCTATCAGGAGCAGGAGTGCAGCCTGACAGGGAATGCCGAAAAGAAGATGGAGTATAGACATACTCGGAAGCGAAGAAGACCGAGTGGTGTAGACTCGAACACCGAAGAAGTGTTGCGAACCGAATCGATGGTCAAGGACTTCTCTAAAAAATGCCAGGCTGCAGACAAAGAGATGGTAGTTTAGGAGGAGAAGAGGAGGTGATCCACGCGGTAAAAGGAAGATCTGGAGGGAAAGTACCCTCGCTGCGTCATGACAGGAGCTGATGAATATCTTTCTGGAGAGGAAATTTTAGTAAGAAGGTAAGATTTATATCTATATACAAATAAATATATATATATTGACCTTTATATATCTATATAATTATATATTACTAAAAATTTTCTATAATTATAAAATAAAGAATAAATAAAAAAAATATAAAAAAAAAAATAATAAAAAATAACGCTTTTTAAAATATAAACAAGCTTTATATATATAATGCATATTATATACTATATATATATCAAGTCGGATACCTTGCACTGTCGTATGTATTACTCTGTTTTTACAGTCCTCCTGGACGGGGACAGATATAAAAATAGTCTTTATGACCTACAGCCTCTGCAATAGTATTTACATATTATTTAAGTTTCTCATTAGGGTTTTTATCTTATATACATATTGATATATATATATACTATATATAATATATATTGATATATATTAATATAATCATATATATAAGTTATTAATTAATATAATATAATTTATCTAATATTATACTCATATAGAACTACTATAATCTATATAAATATCTCTATTTAACTATTATATATATATATATCATAATATAATATATATATATATATATATACTATTACTATATATATTAATATATATATAATATATTAGATATAATAATA
>JABUQX010052341.1:0-27500 GCA_015478945.1 Trachelipus rathkii
TATATTATATTATATCAATAATATATATATATATATATATATATATATATATATATGTATAATAATATATATATATATATATATATATATATATATATATATATATATATATTATTGTATTCATAGCTTTAAAAATTAAAATTTTCTTTACAAATTTATTTCATTCTTGTCAAAAAGAAATTACTGTTATTACTACTTTCTTAGTTTTATTTTTTTGAGAAATTATTATATGTTTTTCTTCTCCTTGTCGTTTGGTTAACGAAATTCATTAAAAATATTTCTTGCAAACTTTACGACTTTTCAGAATGCTCATAAAAATAAAAAAAAAGTCACTAATGTGAAAAGAAGCAAAACGAGATTCTTAAAAGTTTAAGGAAAATTTATAGAAATAAAAGTTTAAACTATTATAAATATAAATATTATTAAAAATAAAAAGGTACAATTCAGATATATATATAATATTAAAAAATATATATAATAATATATACTATGATATATATATAATTATAATATAATTATCTATTTATATATATAACTATATATATATATATTAATTATTATAGTTATTATATATACATATATATATATATATATATATATATATATATATATATATATATATTTTCACAAACTTCTCCAAAATTATGAATGATATATCAACTAATAATTAAAATATAATTAGTACCTTCGATTCCGTAACATATTTTTCAGATTTCGTTTCAATAAAATAAAACACTCACTCAGACGTTAATGGAATTGACTAAAAACAATAAAAAGAAGAAATCATTTTATGAAATAATACACACTTTCTGTTAAAAGGTCATTTAAAAATTTATTATTTATCACCCACCATCAAGAATAGCTCACAACTAAAAAGTAAGAAAAAAGAAAAGTAATTATTATCGACCAAGATTTAATTTCATACTACAGTACATATCCATCAAAAAAAGGGAAATTCCACTTAAACTCGAATCATAAGGCTCATATATATATATATATATATTGATATATATATATATATATAATATATAATATATATATATATATATATTCTATATATATATATATATTATTAAGATATAATATTATATATATCTATATAATAATATATATATTATAATATATAAATAATATATATATATATTAATAAATATAAAAAAAAAAAAAAAAAAATACATACATAAACTAAATTATTATAATAATATATATATATATATATATATATATATATATGTCATGCAAATTTTCTACGAGCACAGTTTTAAGCGAGGGAATTTTTACGACGATAAGGTAAAAATCACTTTTAAAGGGAAAATTTTAAGCTTACTTACTCTAAGATTGCGTTCTTTCATTGGTTGTACGAAAAAAGAAGAAATTAATATTAAATTATATATGACAAATATCCGTGTTGCGGGAGCCCGCGTGTCCGCGGAACGTTTGCATTGAATTCGCGGCAACTTGTGCATGCCTCATTATTACCGGATCGTTAATAATTATTAAATAAAAAAAAAATAGATAATGCGAGTCTACATGCATTCTACAAACTTTACGTACAACAATTTTTAAACTGAAATAAATGCCTATAAGCAAATTCCTCAATTTTTATAACTCTGAATGTGGGTATCAGTATACTGTCAGATATTATCTTTTTTACTTTTTTGGCTAATATTAATTAAATTACGGTTTGGGGAAAATTTCGGCAGTGTTACAGAGAAAAAGATTTGTTTGTTTTTCTGTTATATCATAAAGTTTTCCCTTTCAGTAGTAAATTTATCTTTCAATTTGAAAAATACTCTTCGCCCGAATGAAATTATTGGTTCGTAGAAAAATTTGCATGATCCTATATATATATTACTATATGAAAATATATAATATATATCTTTATATATATTAATATATATTAATATATATATATATATATAGTATATATATATTAATAATATATATAATAGTATTATTTTATATAATATAAAATATATATATAATATAATATATATATATATATATATATAAATAAATATCTTATATAATAATAATATAATATAAAAATTAATATAATATAAAATAAATATATATAATATATATATATTAATGCCACAACTGCTCTAAATAAACAAAATATATATCAATATTTATCTATTAATTTATTATAAAATATTATTAGTTATTTTTTTTTACATTAATATACCTCCCTAAAATTTTTAAACAGGATTCCAAAATGTATTTCTTTTCGGCTGTAGCTAATTGTAGTTTGAGATGAAAAATTTTTTAAACAAGATTTGATATATTTTTGCTGTTTAAATGATAATAATTACATTATATATCAAAAAGACATTAAATATATATAATATATATATATATATATATTTATATTACAAAGACATTTCCCTAATAACATATCGTTAAAACAAATTTATACATAAATATTTATTATAAATTAATAAATATTATAATATTAGTAATTTTAGAAACAGTAAATCAGCATATGATAATATTTTGAACATTTACGAAGATTTTCACTAAATACTAGTCTTAAAGTAATCTAATAGGTTTTCGCCTGAGAGTAATAACAATATTCACATCACACAAATACACTTATTACATCACATTCAGTTTCTTTACCAAAACACAGTGTTGAAAATTAACTATTAATTTTGTTTTATAATCGACCTTTTGTGATAGCCATATAGGCCTACCTGTGTCTCGTATAGGTAGGTTATATAGGTAGGTGGTAGGAGGCTATAAAGTGCGATTTAAATCTCATTTTATTATATGATTAAGTAATTTATGAATTGTCTTTACTTATTGGTATTATATATATATAATATTATATAAAATATTATATATCTATATATTAGTAATTTGAATAATAAATATACAATAAAAAATTATTTAAAGTGATTAATATTATAAAATATATAACTTTAAATGTGAGTAATAGAGTATTTGGTATTACGCGCGAGTATACGGTATACTAAAATAATATATAGTATATATAATATATAATAGGGATCAGTATATATGATATAAATATAAATAAAGATAAATACTTATAATAATAAATAATAAATAATATAGGGTATGATATATACTTTCAGTTAACTTCATAAATATATAATCTATATATACGTATAATTAAAATAAAAAATATATATAATAGTAAGATATATATTATATAGTATCATTAGAATAAATATATTTTATCTCTTTCAACGTATATAATATATAAATATATATTTATATATTTGTATAGGATATATGTTATATTTAGTAGTAGCTACTATATAATATTCATAAGTACATAATTAATAGTTATAGTGTAAATATAAGATAAAATAATAGAATAAAAATAATATAAATTAGCTGTTTTAAGTACTTATATTTATGAGAATTTAGTATTATTATTATAAAGTGTGTTGTATATATATATAGTATACTTAATAAAAATAGTAATATAGTATATATATTATATATATATAATATAATAAATAACTATATATATAAAATATAATAATAATATAATAAGATCGTGAACCTCACGACCATTACTCTATTCCTATAGGGGAGCTCGCTAGAAAGTTTCCTCCTCATCATAAGCAGATTGTATTAATCAATTTCCTAGAGAGCGCTCATTGAATAGAGCCAATAAGGTTGGACGATTTGGAAATAGGGTTTTTTGGGAAACCCCCCTTTTTTTTCATATGTAAAAATAAATTTAAGAAGTATTTGAGATATAGGTATATATTTCTGAAAGGCTGTTTAATTATGAAGTAATACCTTTTTTTATATAAACCCCTTTTCTCAGTGATAAAACTATAAAAATCAAAAGAGAGCGAAGAGGGAAAAGTGCAGCTCCTTGGGGGAAGACGAGAGACTTCATCAGATCTCAAACCCTTTGAAGAGCCGAGGAGACTGTCAGCCATTCTTAAGTGTTCACTTAGACAGGTAGCTATCTAATTACTGTAACCCGTTGATGATGATAATACAATTAGCCGAATAATAATAATAATAATAATAATAATAATAATAATAATAATAATAATAATAAATTTAATAATATATATGAATATATATATAATCATAATAATAATAATAATATATCAAATGAATTATATATAATTTAATAATAATAATATATTGGGGTCAATCCATAGAAAGTGTGATATTTGAAGACATAATAATAATAGATAATAAATAATTTAAATGGAATTTTTCTACCTATTAGTTTTATTATTACTATTATTATTATTATTATTATGTATTATTATATATATTATTATTCTAGGTAGGTATGGTTACATTAGGTTAGGTTATTATTATTATTATATTTTATATTATCTATTTATTATTATTATATATTTAATTATCTATTATTATCTTGGAAATGTTATTTGGTTTTGCAGGCTCTTCCAGACTTCCCTCGCACCCTTTCTGCTCCTCCTCAGTCCGGCGAAAAATTTAAACGAGAGAAAGACTTTCTCTGTCTCCATTTGGAAGGGAAAGCTCATCGGTCCTCCAAGGAAGACGATTCCGTTGCTACTACTACTATCGCACAATACCGTCCCTAGAGTAAGTATCTTCACACACATCACACACACACGCACATATATATATATATATATATTCAAGTATATATATAAACTATATAATATATATATATAGTATATATATATATATACTTATATATATAACTTAAATACTATATAGTATAATAGAGTAGTATAATATTGGTAATTATACTTATAATATATATACAGTCAATTACTGTTAAAATTCTCAGAATTTTTCGTCTTTCAAAACTATTAACTGTTAGGTTGTATTGATTATAGGTACTATATTTGACTAGCTATATTATAATATTATTATATATTATATATATATTATAAGTAACTTATACCTAACTATATATTAGATTCTAGCTAATCTATTCAATTATTGTCACAGTTATTTTAGCCTAGCACCACACTAGCGCAAAAAATATATCATCAATACAATTTCGCAGTTTCAATCATTCACTAACACTACTCAATACACGCAGATTATTTTAACAGTCACTATCGCTTGACTTTGTAATTAAATTGTCAAACATTGATATTCAGTTAGTACACCACCAGATCTTATATTGTGAATATATAACACATTATAATCTTTTCACTAGCAGCACTCTACTATTATACCTATGACTAATATGTATCCTTAAAAGTTGATACAGTATACAATAAATATGAAGAAAGAAAGTGTATTACAGGATTAATTAAATTCAGACATTGAACAATCCATGAGGGGGACGTGGGGGTAGATATAGGGGGGGGGGGGGGGGGTGTGGGGTGAGAAGGACAGCGGAGAGACAAAGCCAATACTCTCATTATATATGTGATAGGACGTTCTTTCGATATGACTGTGCACCATATACAAGTGCGCGTCCTATATTACCCACCATCTATATTACACGATATGATGTATAGATAGTAATCAACTTGTAAATTGAATAGAATATATTATACTTATATTTATAAAAAAAATAGAGATATATTTATATAATTATATAATTTACTCTCACACAGATGTGAGAGCTTTAGATAATTATGTAGTGCTCGTAATATCAGGGTATATGTTATTTATATATATTTAATTTAATATATTAGTATTTCTTCTATCAATAATGATAGGTTGATGAGTGTAAGTTGCGATTAAATTGGAGATATGTATTATTTCGTAATTCGCTTGATGTTATAGTTCATATACGTGTATAAGGATCTATAATATGTACGAGTGTGAATATATGATAGACTGATGCTCACCATTCTACAGTATATAAACGAAAGGCCATAGAGACTAAGAAACTCGAAGAGTTATACTAGGATGTGTATATCTGATCATTCTTTTTTCAATATTAAAAACATAGATAAGTTCTTCGCTAGTACGTGATTATGAAATTTATATAACTAGAGTATTAAATCTTAAATACAACGCTGATTAGCAGAAGCTTGGATTAATATACCCCATTAAAGTCACAGACGCTAGATTCAGTCCCTCAGGCACTTCTTAGCGTCTTCAGATAAATTTAAAACGGTGTTGACCAGAGCACCGACTAAGAAATTATAAACACCTTTAATTAATACTATGTAGGTCTAGTTGTGATTTTAAATCGTAATTATTGATATATTAACTCTATTATATTATGAATATATAGTTGTAATGTTGTATGTATATAATAATATGTTATTTATAAATCTTTTTTACTCTCTATATTCACTGTTTTTTTACACCTTGTTGTACTAAATAATTCAACATTTATATTTAGTAGACTAAATATATATTATATATAGTGTATATATTATATAATATATATATATATGATATATATAATATATTAATAATATATATATAATTTAATAATTTATAGATTATTCATATATATATCTTATTATATTATAATATATATATTAGTATATATATATATTATAATATATATATTATTATATATAGTATAATAATAGTATATATAATATTATATATAATATATATATGCGTATTATTAACATATATATATACTATATATATAATTATATAAATATATTATACGCTTTCACAGTGTGTCAGTAGACAATCAATGGAGGCTATAAGAGGTAGTATTAGATAAGTATTATTATACTATCGAATCTGTATGGAGAGCCACTAAAATAATGTGTTTTTGTGAGGGTGATATTCCATATTTAGTGTGTTGCTGCTATCTTACAGATGAATAAACATAAGGCAGGGAGGGATATTGAGACCAAAATAGGAGTTAAAGCATATCCATAATTGCGCTAGGGTGAGGACCGAGGGCATAGTTACACATAACATAGATCGTCGAGGGATTAGAACACATGGAAGTCGAAAAGAATATATTTCATACCAACAGAGAAAAGAAGAAAATTGTGAGGGACTCTCTCGGAAGCACTCAGGCGCTGTAGAGATAGATAGAGTCGTGAGGAGATTGCAGTATCTGGAGATCTCATGATGAGTATCACACATGAGAGATAGGATATAGTATTAACACAGAGATTTTATTATACACTCACCCATGGATATGTGTCATAATACTAAAAAACTTTATGTAGACACATAGTTGAAATCCGTTTATGATATTGCTACCTAGTAGACTTATAATGCTGGTTGTAAGGCACCCACTATATTACAGAGGTAAAAAGAAGTCTAGGACTACTAGGTTGGCTGATAGCTATAGAAGTAGAGTCTATGATATGTGTAATAGAGGAGCAGAGCGAGGAACTATCCTAAATACAATTGTTGGAGCAGATTCACGCCGAATAGGATATTGCATGTGTGAACTAACGACGTTTCAGGGAGATTGCCCCTCTTGGGGAGTATCGTGTAATATTAAGGGCATTAGCACATTGAGAGCTCTCTTCCTGGTAAAACATAAAGCAGAGCAATAGTTGCCACAGAGTCCAACCGTACTATTAGAAGAACGCATGCATTAGATATTTTACTAAAGACTCTCGAAAATATCTTTATATAAAATGTATATTGCTCCGGAATACGATAATAATAAAGAGCGCGTAAATCCACATCCTTGGTAACGACAGGTCTCAAGTTAACTCTGGGGAGCTTGTCATTGGCTATGAGTAAAGGATTACAACGAGGGGATGCGTTTCTGAAGAACATGTTCTCTTAAAAGGCAATTTGTCATAGAATTACTTGTGAGAAAGTAAAGTCAAAATACTAGTATATCCTTTTAGTCGTACTTTCAGTAAAAAAGTTAACAAAATTCCAAGGAATATATATGCTCAAATGGTGAAGGAGAGGTGTTAAGGAGTATTCGTGTTTGAGATTATGACATATGAGATTATATCTGAGAGAGTTAGGGAAATATCACACCCAGTGCGTAAAAATTAATAGTAGTAATATGGGTTTCACGAGGATATTTAACATAACCCCATTTCCTTTGTCCCAATTAGAATAAAAAGGATGAATTTAATCCTAATGTCACGATGTAGGTGTAAAGAGATTTCTTCTGTTTCACGTCGGCGATAGCAGAAGAAGTTAAAGTAAATAAAGATTATGTAAATCCTGTTCGCAGGTTGTCGTACTAACTTCGAGTTAGTAGCTAAATGGGATTGAAAAAAGTTATTTGTATAAAAGCTTCGCAGCACAAATATCCATAGTAATCCAATTTACAAAAATTTGTAAGATGATATCCTCCATTAGCATACCTCTCTCCGGTCGGAATTACGTCATCTCTATAATAGCGGTTATATTTCTTCTCCTGCGCAAAGATTCTTCATAACATTGGTCAATCAGTGCCGAAAAAATAAATAGCTGCTCGCGCCTTTTCTCTACTAAGTCGTCTCTTCTCTCTCTCTCTCTCTCTTCCCTAACTATATAATGCAGCAATAATAACAAAATTAGTACTACCACTACTAATACTAACGTCAAACGCGTTCATTAAATATACTCGTATCCAACATAGTATTATAATAATTCTCATGAACTGAATACATAATTGTAGGATATTATAATATATAGCTATATTACCTACTAAGATGTGTTATAACACTCTCAGCTATCACGACGAAAAATATATTATATACATCAGAATTTGAGTAGGTGTTATTGGTTTTTCAACACAATTATTTAGATATATTATAGATGCTGTTGATTTTGTAGTGTGAGGAGTGTGGTCGATTTGTCCAGAAAATCTCTTCGATAACGAGGTTGGGGAGTTCGGATATATGAGATAATCTAATGTTACGTAGATATATTATAGATATATAAATAAAAAGCATTATCTGTGACACAGACTATACAGGGAATAGAATCTACATAGATTATTATCTAGTAATAATATATTGTCCTGCAAAAGTGTTTGCAAGCAGAATTTATATCGGAACTATTGACTCTACGATATTTTTAAGTTTATTATACATTCACTACTCTCGGAGACTACCTCTCTCTCAGCACTCCTTGGATTGAATACATATCATCATGCTGTTGATAAATAAAACTCCTCACGGATATTTTGTTCACATAGTTCTGTGTTCTATCTTAATATATTTTGAAATACCTACTATGCACCCTTGAAGTTAAGTAGGCCATAATCATCTCGAAGTAGGCTGATTGATCGGTGAAATGATACTTTATTTATATATTCGTCGACATAGAAAATTTGCCTCACAATCTATTCTTGGAATGACTTGTACAGATAGTGTAGCCATGTGTTGAAAACTATATATCAAGCGGCCAAGGTTACATTTCGTCTTTCTGAAAATGCAATCTACATTGGCTATTCATCCTATGTATTTGCCATCGTATCCAATACATAGCTCTCTCTATGTCAATATAAGACATTCAAAAATATGGCAACGTTTCGGTCCCTCCTTTACTCCTCCCTCTCTTTTCTTCGAATTTAGAAGCAAATAATAAACTTTCTCCTCTCTCTCTCTCCCTCTTTTCTCCTTCTCTCTCTCTCTTTCTCTTCTACTCCCTCTCTCACTATTAATTACCTTCTCTCTTTTACTTCGTCTTCGCTTGTCATCTACATCTCTCTCTCGAATGGTATTCAAAATAGACGCAATAACATTAACTACCATGCTTCATTTCATGCATGTATAATATCCAGAATATTTCTTGTTCATGCAGGTTCTCTCATTATACGTAGGTACATATTCACACTGGAGTACTCACTCGATTTGTTAATTTTGTAAGGTATTTTATAATCTATATATAATGAGATTTTATCAGGTTTTACCCTTGCTAATTTTTTCTGATCATATCATAACTATTTAATTCGTTCTATTAACTTATATGATCATATAGATAGTATATCATTTATTAGTTGTATAATAGTATATATACGTATAACTCTATATATAGGTACCTTATCCATAATTACATTCTGTAGTGAGCTTTTGAGATATATATATACATTTACATACATATAATATTCTACTTATATTTTTATAAATACTACTCTATTATTATATACTTATTATATTATACCCATACTACTTATATTATATATTTATTATATATTATAATATAAAAGCTATCATAATATATATATATATTATATATACAAAAACTATGTAAAGCCGTAAGTTTAATGTGAAGATAATGGCCATAACATGTTCCAATCTCAGCTAGGCTTTTATTGAGACAATTGCATATTTTTATAGATAATTAAATGTGATCTAGACCAGTTGGTATAGTTATACCTGCGAGCAGGACAAATGTGCCACATTTTTTCCTTTAGCACTGGCACTTTCCCTCGCTTGGAACTCCCACCTCTATAGGAGAGGATATGTTTTTAATTACTTTTTTCAATTGATTAATACGGAAGCATGCACAGATCACCATTTCTTACAGTGTTCAACACTCGAGATACGATGCTCATCAGTTACTAGTATAATTCTATATCTTTTAGCGCGTACTCTTATACCACTTGGCATATCGGAATACTATTTATATACTCATAAGATATATTATTATTCTGTGAATGTACACTAGCCATATATAGAGTATATTGGTTAGGTAACGTATCCATTTATAATAAAGTACACTATATATATATTATTTTACTAAGGTATTATTATCTCCATGATATCTATATATACTCCATATCTATTACTTATATACTATATATACCGTATTTTTGATAAGGATCGGTTAAAAACACACTTAAATAATTAATTTACTTATGTGGATTGACAAATAAGTCCAGCATGAATAATACTGCCACATATGAACTAACTTAATATACTATAACAAAACTACCGTATTTATAGCAGTGTCATAGAATCCGATTTTCGGGTTATAGGTCAACATTGTGGCGAGCACTACCGGTAAATTTACGATATCTTCATAACGGTGCCTAGGCTCATCCCAGCTGTACGTCACCCAGTGCTTTTTCGCAGCATCATGTTTAATTCCTTACCCTTCCAGGAAGGATAAATACCTCACGGAGCACTGCTACTCGCAGATGCACCACCACCTCTCGCACCGGAACATTTGAGACGATCAGACTTCCTCTCGCCACGAAGGCGGTCATCGTGTATAATATATATGCTTATTTATTATATATTTAGTATAGGTATATAAATATTATATATATACTCTTATATCAAACGTTTCTCATAAGTATTATTATAAAAGATATTTTAAATCTTTCATATTACAATATATTTTTAATAATATATACTATATACTATATATATATAGTCATAAATATATACATAAGGATTGTACTTTATGATAATATAACTTATATAATATCATATACCCTTAATAAGTCCGTTTCTGGCTCAATTTTTCTAATATATATCTATATATCAATAGACCTACTATTAGTCTATCAACTGTATAAATATAACTACCCATTATTATTTCATACTATACATTTATCCCCCCGTCTCAACCTGCTATATATATATAGGGTAGTATATATTTTCTTTCCTACAAAGATGTAGTAATCGGTTATAACATATATTCCTTCTTAGGTTTGCCGCAATTAAAGCACTCCGCCTCTCACGAGGCTATGAGGCTTTTCATGCTAGGGGGGTGGGTGTTACTCATCTTAACTCAATTTAACAGGATGAAGCAAGTCCTAAGCTCACAATTGGTACTCCTACCCGACATTTGTTTCCGCGCAGCCTTGGCTCTCGCTTTGAGCTTTGGATTGAGTGCCCTAACCACTGAGTCTATCTAAGTGGAGACTTGACGTATTTATTATTTAAATTTATATTGTTTTGTATCATTCTACACGCATGCGTCACCACTCACGGGCCTGTCGATCTTCATATGTTCAGATCACAATCGGAGGGGGCCATAAAAAAAACTTTAATAAACTAATAGAAAACAAACAAATAAACAACAGACAAGCAAATGTAACTAGTAGGAGAGTAAAACCTAAACCCAGGTCGTTGTTATAACAGCCAATTCGCGCATCAGAGTGGCGGCAGACGTGAGGACTTTACGACCACAAGTAGTATCGAATTTCTGGGTGGAAATCAGATTCTGAAGGCAACAGATATTCCTACTAAACATGATGTGACCCGCCACAGAAGGAGAGGTTATCTTCAACGAGTGAGTACTCGAGGGTCTCCAGTATTCATCGAGTTGTTATGTGAGAGTAAGTAGCATTGTTCTCTATTGATATTAGAGGCGCGGGGACGTGGTCGAGGAATGCCAGAGGTCAATTTCGACTCGAGAGAGACGACCTTTGCTCGAGTTTGTAATTGGTACCTGTAATGAGAAAGTAGAGACTAGAGGCGACCACAACGTCACGTGCAGCGAAAGAGGGTTCAAGGGAAGCCAGATAAGTATCTGGACAGCTTATAAGTCCCTAGCCCTTAGACTTAACTCTATCCAATAGAAAAAGAAGGGTGGAACCAGGGCCACCCATATGTCGTAGTAACATGTTATATACAGTCACTCACATGGGCGAATAGTTGAGACTTGAATTTATATACTAGCGAGTATTTCTGAGCAGGGGGAATAAGACTCTAAATTCACGCAAAGTACATGAACGAATTTCACGCAATATACTTTTTCTCTATTATACATAGGCCCCATTTAACTAATAGCTCCGTCGAGTGTGAAGTAGTCAGAGATATCAAGAGGATAATAGAATATACTATTTCTGTTTAGTCAAGATGTTGTCATGTTTTACAGGTTAAGAGACGCACATGCAAGTATGGCCCGTCAAGGCGAATAGCACTCAGGGTAAAAAATGAACTGGGAAAGGTGTTTCTCAGGAGAGGAAAGGGATGGTATGAAAAAATACAAAATAAATAAACATACATGAGAGTAAAATAAAAAAATCTGGTTCTATAGTTGCGGTGCGTATATATATAGATATAGGGTTTTTAGGTGGATTATAGTCATTTTGTGCTCACTAAGTAATACTGGCTATTCTTGAGGAGAATAGTAGCAATTTACCCTATTTTTATACACATATTATATATTATTTCTATTCATTAAATACTCCTATGGGTATTCTTTAGTATATATAAATAAATTTATAATGTTACAAAATCATTTATAAATCATTACTATATATATAATATATATAATATACATTTAGATATTTGGAGGGAGATTTGGGGTACTTTTTCATGACTAATTAAAATTTATAAGGTTTCAAAAATTCAGTTTATTAATTTGTTTAAAATTGAAAAAAAAAAAATTATATTTGCTAGTAATATAAACTACATATATAATTTTCAGTACTATATTATTGTTTTTCTTCCTTGGTATAACACTGTATATAGATCAATATCAACTTTCTTACTCCTCTCCTTACATATACTATAGTATATATGTAAATATATATAGTTATATATATATATATAATGTCAATAATTATATAATTATATATTATATTTAATATATTATATATATATATATAATATAATATTATATATATAATATATATATATAAATATAAAAATATATATATATATATATGTAATATATATATATATATATTTATATAATAATAAATACGTTCATGTACTAGGCTCAGGACTTTATATATATATATATATATATATATAATATATCTATCTATATAACTATATATATATATATATATATATCCATATATAATATATACATTTTTATTATACCTACTATATAAATATTTTGAAGATATATATATTTATTTATATATATTTTTCATCATCCTTATATATATTAATATATTATATATACATTATAATATTAATAATTATATAATAGTTATATATAATATATATATACTATATATAAATATTTATATATATATATATTTTTCTTCTCTGGGTGCCTTTGCTGGCATTCTATTTGGTTCCTCACAACCTGTCTTCAGATCCCACCCTCTTGTTATTTAATACTCTAGTATCTCTTAATAAACCACCCTATTCCGCCGCGTTTTAAAGTCATTTCCCTAACACCGCTATTACTATTAAATATAATTATATTATATACTGAACTCGTGAAAATTAATTTTTATCATACTACTATAGCTAAATCATAAGTATATTTTTTATTTATATATTTATCTAATATTTATATTGCATCGCTATATATATATATACTTATTAGAAAATAATTTTACTCATTTACCTATCTTCATTAATATATATATATATATTATATTCACTACTATATAGCACCATCTAATAAACTAATTGATAATTCTATAAATACAAACATACACAAAATAAATATATACAATATATAAAATTTACTATTACTTTTTATCATTCTAATGATTCACCATATCATATTATTACCTTTATTATATTATTATTATATCTATTAATTATTATTATGTAATTATTTAAATTATTATTCATGTTATTATTTTTCTTGTATCTTCTATTATTATATTATTATTATTTAATTATTGTTATTATTAATTATTATTTTATTATTATTTATTATATTTTTATTATTATTATTATTATTATTATTTATTATTTATTATTAATTAAAAATCTATTAATCATTATTTATTTACTTATTCACTTACTTCATTTTATTATTATTATTATTATTAATAATATATATTATATATATATTATATATATATATATATATATTATTAACTCTCCCTATAATACCCTAATAATGCAGAGGTAGGCTGGGATATAATATACTATTCTAATCATCTATCTATTTATCACCGGTATTACTATACTATTAGTACATCTCAAGGTAAGTGGTGTTGTTCACTTACCTATATATATATAATAGGATTAAAATGATGAGGAAGTGGATGTTTAAATTGAAGTCCTTTAATTAAGTTTTGTGGTTTGATTTTTTTGCAGTTGGATCTTGCCGAAAGGAACAAGCCTTGCCGTAGGTTCTTCTCTTAGAGCCGCGGGTCGTTCCATTTCTTCACTCCCTGGATTTACCTTCCACGCATCTCTTAACGGCGCTGACTTTACACTGCCCCATGCAACACTACCCGCCCGCGTATTAGAAAACTGCCGCTTTTAATTTCACACATAAACTTCTTTGCCTGGAATTCTATCTTCCATGGATGCGGACCGTCTTTCCTATCACGCCCTACTCGGCTTCGGGCCTTTCGTGCCCTTCAGTCCATTTCCCACACCTTTCTGGCTCTTCTCTGGCCCGCCTTCAATCTCCTGTTCGGGTGTCACGTCTTTTTTGGTATATGTTGTTACGTGATATACATTGTATTTAGTTGTTTGTGTCCACCATGGCACAAGCCCAAATCTCACACATGAATCGGTCCGTTTCCATTCCTCGTGCTGGATCTTCTTGTTGTCGCGTCGACCGCGCAAACCAGAATTTTTGCGCACGGCTAACCTTCTTCTGGGTGTATTCCGCCTCTCTGTTGTGTCTGTCGCGTTGGTTTTGCGTCGTTCTTTTCGGGCAAAATATTATTGAAGAACAAATTAGTCAAGTCACATAGATTCCCTCTCTTCTCTAACTTGGGAAAGCGAGCCGACCTGTAAGAGCAGTTCCACGCTATTCAGCCAGTAAGTTTTATTTTAATTATTAAATGTTACTCGAGGGCTCCTTTTCTGTGGTGCTTCCTCTTCTCCTTACTTTCAAATCTTTGTGCTATTAGTTCTAAAGCTTGGTGAATTCTATGCTTTAGCTTGTTTTTCACACGGTGCGTGTGTACCCTTTGGATTAATGCCGGCGTGGTGATATATATACTTATATATATATTATATACTAAATATATTTAGTAATAATTATATTCTATATATAATATAATATATATATTATATATATATATATAGTAGTTATATATAAGTATATATATAATTAATTATGTTATACATATAATATATAGTATATATATATCTATATATATTATAATATATATATATAATATATATATATATATAATATATATAGATAATATATAATATAATAAATTATATATATATATATTATTATATATTATATATATAATATATATATATAAATAGATTCTATCGTATATATATATAAAATATATATGATATATATACTATATGGTCTTCGCCCATGCATTCTGTTTAGATGCCAACTCAGTGATATTTAATTTCCTGTTATATGTTTAGGAGTTCGTATTATTATCCATTTATTTCATAAGATATTTCTCTGCGCATAATTTATGGGTTATTCTTTGTAGTTGATTTCACTCATAGGAATCTTCCGTAGCTGCCCCAACCTTATTCTGGTTCTGACTCACTTGAGGTGCTTTTACATATTACTTCTCGTAACTTATATACTTGTTCAATACATCGAGTATTATTCCACGCTTTCTCATGTATGTCATCTACTGAGAGGACATCTAAATATAATATTCGGATTGAAATTATATGCTTCCTGGAAATGAATATAGTTCGTCACAATATACTAGGGTCACACAGTTACTCACTTGACTAAAATATATATTATTCATAATCCTTCATCTTGGATTGGGTAAAAATAGCACTAATTTCAAGTCTTTTAACTTCCCAATAATGGAGTTCCTCGAAAGGTTTAATCGAATACTTCCCTAGATTTATTCATTCTCACTTATAATTATTTACAAACTAATGACAAAAATCTACAATAATTTTATAGAATACATATCTTCATCATATTTTATATTTTTTTCATCACTTTCCTTGATTAATATAAAGACCAATTTATTTCATTTATATATGTGTGATCATGTTTGTATATCCTCATTTCCTTTTCTCATCTCTTCAATCACTATATATATATATAGTACTATTAAATTAATTTATTTATTTATTTTATTTTATTTATATTATTTATTTATTTATTTATTTATTTTTTACTTATTTATTTATTTATTTATTTATTTATTTATATTTATATTAATTTATATTTATTTTATATTAAATATTGAACTATTATATATTACTATATATTATATATATATATAATATATATATTATATATACTAATAATATGTATACATATACTATATTATATAATATATTAATTCTATTAATATCAATATTATAATAATATATAATATATATCTATAGATATATATATATATACTTTATATACCTATAATATAATATATTATTATATATATATATATTAATATCAATATATATAAGTATTACTAATATATATATATATATATATTAAATATTATATAGTATATATATATACTATAACCAATTTCAGTAGAACTTGATATACTATATGTTATATATTATACTATATATATATATATACTATATACTAATATATATAGTATATACTATATAAATATATATATATAGTGATATATATAATATACTATATATTATGCTATTTAAGATTAATTTTTCTAACTAATGATGTGCTGCATATGTGATTTGTTCACTTTTTCACAAACAGCAGATGCAAACGGAGTGGAGTCGGAAAATGTTATGAAAACGTTTTATATCACTGGAGGCTGACTGAAAAGAGTTTTAATTCCCCCAGTTTTTAATCGCGTCTATATAGCTATTCAACCGATATTCGCTCGATTGGAAGAAATTATGCGTGATATAAATTTAATGTAATAACTATTCAATATTACTTATTGTGTAACTCACAGTCCTACGTGCAGAAGCATTTAACTAATTTGATATAGAATGATAAAATTTTTCGCATGCAGCGCCTAGATAGCCAATTGTTATTTTATCTAGTCATGTGATATGTATAATCCACGCTGTTGGATATGTGATATATGTGATTCACTTTGTGCCAATTGTCCTTAAACTGTGAGGAAGGAATACTATAAATGTGGAAAATACAAATTAAAATACATAAACTTATGTATCACGAATAACCTTTTTCACACTCAATAAGTAACACTTGAACAGGTATGTTGAAGAAATTTAAACATTCCATGTATTTGAACGCGCACCCTCTTTGCTTAGAGGTGGAATCAGATAGTAAGACCGATAGAAAATATAGATCAATTTTAAAAATGTCAGGGTAGCTAGGAAGCGGAAAGAATACACGTATAGTTGAACCTGGCGTAAAAGATTGTCCTACAGAAAAGCACTTGGATTGGAAATCGAATAGAATAGGTAATCATCTTACTCTTTACTGGTCACTACCCGACATACACAGTTATCGCTGTAAAAGTGTGAGAGAGTTCAGGTAAACTCTATCAAATTCGAACACAATTTATGTTATCTGCTTATGTATTCTAACAATCCTCTTTTTATCTCTCTTGTCATAATTTATATCTATTCGAGAGTCAGTGGGAGCATGTCATGAAGGAGCATTATTGTATATGCAACAACAGTATTCTCGTGGTTTTTGATGCCTGGAATGTTACTAATTTTAGTTGCTTGTTGACAATTACAGCTACTCCTTAATGATCTACGATTAAATTCAATCCGTTTTGTGGTATTTTATCTTCTGATCTACTGACTTTCCCTAAATTCTATCAAATGCCGAATACTCGCCAAACCAATGACAATGCATGGTGCACTAATCAGAGTAATGCTTTGGCAAACGGATTTGAATTTCGTTGGAATGAATAATATTTCTGAGGAAGGAGTTTTCCAAAGTGTAAAATCTAGGAGGGTTTCTTCTTATTAAGGTAAAATAGCTCCAGACTTTAGGCATCATAGAATATCAGGGAGACCTAATGTAGATATAGACAAGGAGGAGGAAGAGGAATCTTAGAATCGTCTCATATTTAGACTATATATATATTTTCTACTTTTCTAAAAGTGTATAAATAGTAGTATTTTTCTGACATTTCAAGGATTGTTGAATCTATTATTATTACCAACTTGAGACAATATACAAAGTTATCATGAAAAATTTAAATATTTAAGGAACTGACAATATACTATATAATATATATTAATATATATATATTATATATATTTATAATATCATATATATAATATTATATATATATATATATATAAGTACATCACACCCCGGGCGGCGAAACTCTTTATCAAAGTCTTTTGAAGTTTCAAAATAAAATTTCTCACATTGAGCTCTCCAAAAATGGCGACTTAAAGTCGTCCTTTAGTTCTTGATCAGTCCACCGCGCACATCAAAAAAATATTAAAGCCCAGCACATGCTGTTGTTTACATCATTCCGCTATCTTTAAACATATCGTTTAACTTTTTCAGTCTTTCATTATAACGCACTATGTAGAGCGTTCCATAACTCGGCAATTCTCCTTTAGAATATATTTTGTACTGCATATTTTTCGGTACAACTTATTTTTTGTAGAAAATTTGCCTCTTCTGTGTTGAGCACTAAACACGATCTCATTCAGTTGTTATTTTACCGACTCTAATAAACAAAAGATCATTTTGAGGGTTAATAGTCTGTACGCAGGTTCTCTACGATTCAATTTTTCAAGTCAGTAATCTGTCTCTTTACATTTACGGCTGCGAAAATTGTCATATACTTCGAGTTGTTAAATATTTGTGTTTTTTACCCACCTGCTAGACAACAAATAACAATACAATAAACTTTTTTGATTTTTTCTTTTTTTTCTTCAAACCTTTTTCAGTCTTTGCTTCTGTCAGTATAAAAGTGCTGTCTTGGAATCCAAATTTTTTAGCTATTATACATTAGTAATAGCCATTTGTCTATGATAGGTAATAAATGGAAATAAAATGTCTTGTTCGGTAACATTATATACTGCTAAAGCTGAACTGGCTTATACTCAAAAACTTTTACCTCTAAATTCCACTCATGGATGATCGTCGGAAGCTTATTTTCTTGGCCTACTGTGCTAAAAATAATTGACATACTTCTTGCGACCTTCATAATACATAAATATACACAATTATTATAGCAAGGGACATGTACTATTTATAATATATCTATATATTTATAGTATATGCTTGATATAATTTATATCTATCATATTCCTGCATGTTACTAGTAAAAGTTTAATGATATCTGTTATAGATATTAATTTAAACGTAAGGATATGGCGTAATAGGATCATCGTAGTAGTAGGTATTTATTAGATTATATATTAGTGATCTCATATAACGTATGACCTATATTCATCAAAAATTGTTGACATTAATATATATAATTATATACCGAGTATTGGTCATAATATAGGCCCTGTCAGATTGTAAGTTGAGGGAGACTTTAATATTATAGTAGGTCAGGACTTTCAAAGATAGTCCTTGCGGTAACTAGAGAATAGGAACCTAGCAACAAAGGATCCAACTGGGGAATGGTGTTCGGGACAATCAGCGAAAATGTACTTAAAAATAGTGTAAAAAAAAATTGGTTGTAAATAAAGGAGAGAAATTTATAATAGCGAAAGTTGTCCAGTAATTATTTGTCGACGTCTAAGATTTAGGCTACGTACACATGATGGAGTTGTAACCGCGCGGCTAACAACGCGCTCGTTCCAACGCTGCTGTCTATATGCATACCTATATTTGATTAACGTAACGTAGCGGTCGTAACACGATGTGCATGCGCCAGCTCTGTCTTACAACGCGCGCACGCGCAGGCGTCTAGCAAGGTTCCTCGTGAAGCGCGCGCTAGCAGGGCGCGCTCGAAGTTCTTTGATTGGTAGGCTGTCGTAGTCATCATAAGTATTGCGCGCATGGGCGCCGTAGGGGGGGCAGGTAGGGCCATGCCCGCCTCATATGTTTTGAATTCTCATGAGAAATTTCCACAATTAGATTTTATTTAAGAAATCGATACATGTCCAAGAGCGATATGTAGTATACCTATAGTATATAGTATATTTAGTATATATATATATATATATATAATTATTATATATAGTAGATATAATAAATGATAATATATAATATATATAGATAATTATATTTTACATTATGATATTAATATACCAAATGTTTACGGAATAGGGGGACAAATTTGGAGGATATATTATTTGGTACGATTAAAGCGTTTTCTCTTAAAAAGAGTTTACCTGTAAAGTTCTCCGTTAGTAGGTAATGAGTAGAAAGTGGTGCACGTACGATTGAAATGGGTTTATGTTCGTAGATCTGGGTGGCAGGAATTCTGGGCAACGTAAAGTAGACCTATAGAAGTTTGCTGTCGTCTAATTCTGGAACACATGTTATATGTGCTTGATAGACTATTATAGAGATAGGATGAATAGTACTAGGAATATTGTTGATAGTATTCGAGCATATTTACTCAGGAAACCGAGCAAGCATTTTAAATATAATAGCAAGAATAATAATGCGAATCATAAATACTCCTATTATTACTAATAATAATTAATGTCTTTAATAACAATATTATTTTGATAAATGAATATTATAACAATAGTAATCAAAACGATAGCAGGCATTATAAATAAGAAAGAAGTATAAATAAAATAAATGTAATAAAAATAATTATAGATAATAAAATAGATAATAATAATAATAAATAATAATAATAATATAATAATATTACTAATAATTAATTAAGAAATAATGAATAATGATAACATAAACAACAACAATAATAAACAATGATATCAAAGCATGCAGCATAAAACAAATGAACAGTAATAAACTCTTAACCAATCAATAAAAATAACAATAAACAATACAATAACAATAACATTAATAATAATAATAAATAAATAAAATAATAAATAAAATAGTAATAAAAAATTATAATAATATATATAATAAAAATAATGAATAATAACTAAATAATAAGATATAATAATAATAGTAATAAAAAATAATTAATAATGTAATGAAATAATAGATAATAATTAATAAATAAAATCTAAAATCAGAATAGTTATTCAAATAAGAAAAATTAATTTTTTACAATTACTATATTTAACAATTAGTTATACCAAATTAAATAACAATAATTTCCCTGTATTCTTAAATTGGTCTATCTAATGCACCAGCCAGTCATTGTCTAGATACCCGAACTCAAGGTTAATAAAAATATTTAACAATGGTAAAATACACAGTATAATAATAAAATAATAATAATAAAATAAATAATAATCAATAATAAATAATAATAATAATCGAATAATAAAAAATAATAATGAAATAGAAGAATAATAAATAAATATAATAAGGAATAAAAATATAAATATATTGAATCATTATATTCGAAATACATTAAGTGTACTAATTGTATATATAATAACATAATCATAATAAATATATAGAAAATAATAAATAATAATAATGAAATATAAGTATTAAAGCGTAGATAATGAAATAATAATAAGATATAATAAAATAATAATATAAATAACTAATTAATAATAATAATGAATAATACATATAGAATAATAATAATAATAATAATAATAAATAATTAAAATAATAAAACAAATAAAATTAATATAAATAATATAAAAATATTTAATAAAATAAATTAAAAACAAAAATAGTGAAATAATTATAAAAATGAAAATACATAAATTGCTATATACAACCCTTATAATGACTAAAATTAAATAATATAATAAATATAATAATGAATAATAATTATATAATTAATAAAATAATATAATAACACAATAATAATAACAATAGGATACGATAATAATAATATAGAATAATAATGTAAAATAAAACAATTACACAATACAACAATATTATATTTCAATACTAATTAATATCATAATCTATAAATTATATTATTCAATTTAACTATCTTAAATTAAACTACAACAAGAAAATAATATATAGAAATAATATATTATAATAATAAATAATTAAGCATAAATAATTACAAATAATAATAATAATAATGACATAACATAATGAAATATCATAATATAATAATAATAAAAAAATAATTATAATTAATGAAACAAAATAATAATAATCAATAATAATAATATTAATAAATATAATAAAATAAATAATAATGAATAAAATGAGATATTAAACAAAGAAAATAATATAATAATAATAATATTTATATAAATATATAATAATTAATAATAATAAAATAATAATAATAAAATTATTAAGAAAAAAAAGTAATATAATAATAATCAATAATAATAATTAATAATAATAATATAAAATCAATATAATATAATAATAATTAATATAATAACTAACTATGTAATAAAAATAATATATCAAATAAAAGATAATAATAATAAATAATAATAATAAGAATAATAATAATGAATAATAATATAATTAATAATTTAATAATATTTATTATTAATTATGATCATATATTTATTATTATATTATATTATTATTATTATTATTATTATTGATATTTATTATTATTATTATATTATGTTTATTTATTGATAATTATTATTATTATATGATGTAGTATTATTATCATCATATTTATTATTATTTTTTATTATATATGTCTATATTCATATTATAATTATGCATTATATTGTTATTATATTAGATGATTATAATTATATATTATATATTCTTCTGTATTATTAACTGCTTGGCTATCGTTTTTACTATTATAATAGTAATATTATTATTCAAATATATTGTTATAGGAGATAAGCTTTTATAATTTAAGAGTATGTATTAATAGACAATAATTATTGTATTAATTATGTTAATCTGCTGTAGTCCGTTTCCTGAGTAAGATTTCTCGAGATACTATCAAATTCCTAGAAATTTCATGCCTGATCTCATAATAAGGGTACCATAATCACGCAACTATAAGTGTCCAATACTATGAGACTAGGCAAATACCGTCTATGGTTCTGACTTTCTGGCAATAGCTTTCGTAGCACAGTATCTTACGGAACACAAAACACCATATATCACGATATACCACTGCAACTTTCTACTCTTTACTTACTAATGAACACTCTAGCAGTTAATTTTATCAAGAGAAACGCATGCTAATGGTACAGAAGATATTCCTCGCAACGATTGTCCCCTCTATTTCGTAACGATACCTGTGATATAATATGATATATAAGAATTATTATATATAGTATAATATAAATATATAATATATAGAAATATATATGATAATATAATATTATTTTTATAATAATAATATATTCGGAGTAATATATATATAGTATATATAGAATATAATTATACTATAAATTATCGCGAAAAGCCTATGTTCTTTATCTTGAATGATCGTTTGTGGCTGGAAAGTAAGGGAGGCATGCTACCGCTATTGCAGACGTACGGAGCGACGCTCATGTGCATACTCATTCCATTGCATGCTTTTGTTGCCCAATCAAGAAAGCGGTAAGGACGCTTTGAAAATTATGTCTGAAATGTGATTTTTTTAAAACCGCATCGGCATTAAGACGTAGATTGCATATAGCTTTTATGCTGCTATCACTTCTAATAGGTGTATACGACTGAGATAGATTTGAATGACGTTAATGGATTTTCAAAAAAATTGCAAAATAGTCCGGAAAGAGTAACCGGCTTGTGTGCTGAGAAGCGAGAAGGAAGAGTGGAGGTGTGGTTAAGAAATATTATTATTAATCATTCTACAAAGTATTGACCGGAAATAGGATAGAAGCCTATAATTAGGTAGGCCCTAGGATGATAGGGTTTTCACTTATGATTTGAGCAACTACGACTGATTTACGTTTGCTCCGGTTATAGTAAGTGATGATATCAATGTATTTGAAAGCCTATCTGTTTGATTATAAATTTAGTAGTGGTTGCGACTGTGAAATATTGGTGTAGCCAAAGGAAATGCTGGAAATGAAATTACATAATTGATGATCAATATTTAAAAAGATTAAGCGTTTGCTTATTAAACAAAACCGGTAACAAACCACAATTATGTGTATTATAATTTAAGATGCTAAAGCGAGAAATAAACTCCTTCCTTGTGAAAGGTAGCTGCACAATCTGGCCTAGCGTAATCTAAAATATGTAAAGGATCGTTCTTGGTTTGTAGATTGTGTGGCTTATTATAGAACATTCTATCAAAGAGACATTTGTCCTTTATGTAAATACCAGTTAGAAATTAAAGACATGCTTGCATGTGCTTAAAGATCAGGGCAAAATTCAGAAGCATAGTAAGATGCCCAGTAGCACACAACAATATATAATTGTGGCGTAGCAGAATTTAAAAAATATATAAAATAAGCGTGTTAGTGTACATGAGCAACTGCGTTATAGAATTAGTCCGTTTTATTAAAAAAAAAATAGGCCAAAAATTAGGCACCTATATATTGTCTACTTCTTACATATTTTAGTTGCACTTAGATGTCCATTGAGAGAGTAGCACTGCAGATACCGTCAATTTTTCCGATTTTGCTCAAAAACAGAGTAAAAACTGAGATGTTGTTCTTGTGGAAAATTTGAAATCAAGCGGAGTAAAAGCTAATACACATCACATATGATTCGAAATGAAAACTTGTATTTATTTTGTGGACAAGTTAATATTAACAAATTTGAAATGAAGTAAACAATGTAAATAGGTTCTCCTCTATTAGCGACAGGGCAGCAGCATATCGGAACAGAATAGCTCATCGATGGTGTCGCTTCGTTGATAAGAATATCAATGAACGTGAAAGAATGGTCAGCCTATCCCCATAAAGAAACTTAAAGCTGAATATATAGCCAGAGCTTGTAGGTGAATATGTGTGTTTTTGATGGTATAAAAAGAAGTAGGTATTTTGGGAAGGGGGTAGGATGGAAAGTAGTAGAATGGTAAATCAGATGGTATAGATGGAATTACTGGTGAAATGATCAAGAATGGAAGTGAAATTGTGATTGATAGGATATTGTAACAAAGAGCTTGTGTAGGGTGTAGTTCGGAAGGACTGGAGGGGAGCAGTATAAGGGTAAACCCAGCAAAAAATGTCTCGCAGGAAATATCATGAGTTTTTATGGGATCAAAGGGAAATGGGAAAATACCCAAAGAATATTATAGGATTTTTCTTATTGATGCTTTAAGTTTCCTAGATTTTTTTCCACGTGAGGTTAGTCCTATAAAATAATCTATAAGACCTATTGTTTTTTTTTTCTAATTACAAATCGATCTTGCTATTATATATATATATATATATATAGTATAGTAGGTATATATATAAAATCTATTAGTATTAAATAATAATATATATGTATATATACATATATTTATATATATTATATGATTATATATATATATATATTATATATATATAATATTATATATTGTATATATATATATATATATATAATAATTTATATATAATATACTGTGTAAATAAGTTTTGAGGTTAGTGTAGTTGACGAAATATCGAGTATTTTTTTAGATAGTCCGTTGCTTTTGTTAATATCTTAATAGCCTGCCAATTCTCTCATTATATACCGATTTTTTTTGTCTTAAGATTCCGGATTTAAGGAAACCCTGTAAGTTTACGTTATATTACAAATAAAAAAAATGCATTTCCGTGAAGGTAGAGGCTGAATCTGCCTTGAAAGATGCAGAGCTGAATGAGAAGGTGCGTGAGGATGTACCAGCCGTAGGGGATACTGATCCTGAAGGTCGGAAAAAAATTGAGAAATGATATTGTCACAAAGCACAGATTATCAAAGAGAGAAGAAATGATATAATACTTCCAAAACGTCTATATACAAAATGGTTAAGGTATGTACATAACGAGGACGAAGGCTGATTTCCTATATCGGGGAAGAGGACTTAGTGAAATATAGCGGTAAAATAATCATGCAAAAGCAGATGGATGTATATATATATTATATAAAAAAATAATAGGTATATATTCATAGCTATATATGATATGAACGTATTACTATATATATATATATAAATATATTATATATGCGTACTATAATATATAATATATATATAATTCTTATTATTTCACCACACACAATTCTTCTTACCGCTTGACCATATATTTTATTGTTAGATGCTTGAAGAAAATTATAATAACAAAATAGGATAGTATAATAATATATATATATTAATAAAATTATACTATAACACATGGACTCCATTATATAATTTTTATATAAATATATATATTATAAAACAAGAACTTCACTTCCTGTTATTTGAATACAATATCACAGTAAAGCGTAAGGAATAAAATTGTCCTCAGAACTTATTCGACATTTTCAGTATGACAACAACTGTCAACCAAAAATCTTAGAACTACAATCACATCGTATCCATAACTCCCCTCAAATGAGAAATAAATACTAAGAAAACAAACACGCTGCTACGACGGTGGCTAAAACACCTATCAGCACTACATGAAAACGGAAATCCTACATTTCTAGACCATATAATATAAAGGATATCCGACCTTTCAAATTAGATTAATATCTGAAGAACATTAACATGGATCGTTAAAAACATTTCAATAACTCTATTATCGAGAAATAGATATACCCCCAATAAACGATCTATCAAAACGCATTATACACATTTAAATGACAAGATCTAAACACAACAAATAATCATTTAATTACTATAGTATCGTCCTACGAAGAAAGACAATAACCTACGAAGGAGTGCAAATCTCCCTTCTAGAACTGAGACCGGGCATCATCAGGATATTCAGGAATAAACATACGATTCAGATTCAGAAACTCATCATTCTGTCAAAAGA
>JABUQX010052341.1:32500-44718 GCA_015478945.1 Trachelipus rathkii
AAATAAATAAATAGTATAAACATAAACATATAAATTTTATTTATTCTTTTTTGTTTATAACTTAAATTTACGTTTTTTACATACCTAAAGCAGTAAATTCTTATGTTAAACTAATTAACTGCTCCTTACTTACCTCTCAGTACCCTTCCGTTAATTCTGATTTTGATCTAATGACTTCATATGGTGCATATCTTTATAGTCCAGTACATATTTTGTCATGTTTTACATCATCCTTCTTCTTCTCCTTTCTTTTATATATTAATTATTATTTTTTTTTCTATCAGAATTTTCATATATAAAGTGAACTACATTGTCACTTGTTTAAAGAACTTTTAACCCATAATTAAAATTCTACCCATCAAATTTAACTTTGAAATCAATTTTTTATTTGTTTACCTAGAATCAATATCAAATTTTTATTCAGTAAATACTCTATATACAACTCTGTTACAAGCTGCCTCCTATTCTGTCATCAATTGCCATTAGTACCTATTGATCTCATGTCATATATACTCTATTTAGTAGAATTGTACCAATACTATAATTTTCTATACCCTCTTAAAGCTAGATAAAATCAGTAAATCAAACCCATTTTCTATCTGACACCCGCCCGCTCGCATATCTTTACCTCTGTCAATTACCTTGATACTTTTACATTGTTATTCATTCACATGTTCGAGATACTCACTATATCTGATAATAAACCATATAATATCAAGTTCTTATACAAGATCAATACGACTCATATTAGTTTGACCGTAACACTTATTAGTTTTTACTCACATTATATCTAAAGGCTAACATAGCTCATCATTGAATACCTGCGAATATAATACTTCTCAATGGCACAAGTCAAACATCTTTGAATATCACCATTTATATATACAATGAATATATACCTGTTTAACGTACAAAGTTCGCACCACTTAACAAACAAGTAAAAGTAAACTCTACATAAAAGTAATATCCAGCATTATTCTTCATGTTCATTAACATTTCACTTCCGTTCTCCATTCTTTTCTTGTTTACTTTCCTTTCTCCTTTCCACCTACCATTTTCCGATGTATACTGTTATAACACTAGGTCACACTTTTACATTGTAAAGCATGTCTCTAACATAACAATGTCCTAAATCTTTAACAAATTAACACGGCTCTTAATATTTCACAAAGTATTTACCATACCTCTGTTGTTAACCATACTATTGGTCTCTATACCCACGGCAAACGATATGTTATCGTCTGCACTTGTATACACACATAGTCTTTCACACTTAACTTCAAGATCAACATAGCATGGTCTACACTCTAGACTAAGAATACTATATATATATGGCTCTTTTGGCCAGGTGATATTAAAACCTCCAACTCGTAACATAAGCTTGCTTTTTTTGACTAGGATTCCATAATGTTCTCAATGCACTTAAACATGCTAACATTCAAAGGTCCAATACACTTAGCTCCAACAGTTATATTAATTTACTAAAACGCGCAATGTTAGCCACTAGAACAATCAACTTCATTCGCACTGTCTACTCAAACATTATTCTCTCATACATCGGGAATAACCGTTGGTTTTAATTTTTATCACTCTAACTCTATACGTCTTGAATCATTTTAACGACATACATATCTACGCATATCTTACCTTCTTAGAGCGCCATCTATAATCTTAATCGTGGTAAATGATCACCAAATGTTAACAGTTTGTACACTCCTGTATTCGCTAAAGCTAGAGAACTAACCAATCATCTTAATTGACAGTTCCTTATCTCGTTGAGCTTTTCGCCCTGTTTTTCTATATCAAGACACGAAAGTAAACAGTCTTATTATCTTTATACAATCTTTTATTTGTACATAAAACGAACATACGAGGGAAGTAGAACAACGCTTTCCATATTTTTAATAGCAGTACTAATTTTCTATGAATATCGCACGTACATATAATCTCACAATAAATAAACATACTCATAATACCACGATAAATATATCGAGTAGGTAAGTTACTTTCTACATAATTATACGTTTCGTTGTTGGTCTTAATGTTCACTTCTGTTATAATCACGAGAACATTAGTTAAGTCTGCCGTCGCTCTATATAAGGTTAGCTCACATTGTCTAACATGATTCAACACGCCTTTGAAGGAGTGTTAGTGGTATAGGTCTATAACCTGTCCTCTTTGCGACGCCAACATCTAAAGGTGTTTTTTCCATTTTTGGTGCGTATGAGCGTTCAGCAGCACTCATGTTGGTGCGTGCATACAATGAGAGACAAGTAATACTCAATCCAAGTGATAGTTTTATTAACGCCCACTTCGCTGTATTACGGCCTGCTCATTATTACGGGAAACCATATGTTTATTCGGTGTTATGAAGTAGCCTCATGGGTAGATTACACACCAAGTCCGCTATATGTACTTCTAGTCCTGCCCCCAACTACTGGGTCAACATCGTTAGGGTGCGATGTTTCTCATTCGTTTTGGTGTATTTTAAGTAATAGCTGTAAATTTTTCAGATGTTCGAATCGACTGTGAGACCTGACTATCACGTCGCATCCCATTAGTGGCGACCTCTACTTCGATGGTTTTCCTAGTATTCTGCGCTCACTGAGTTCATTATGGGTTTTCTAGGTACCCGTCATCATGACGATACACATTACGTTCTTTATTCTATTGATTCTATACTTTCTGTCATCTGAACCTGTCACAACTTCTCCCCTTTTCACCCTTTTTCTTGTATTATTGATATTTCTAAACTCATCTCCGTTCGATTATCCCTACCGGCCATCACACAACACCACTTTATTCACTTATCCATGCTAGCTCGCTGATATGTCGTTTATGTAATCCCTTGATATGAATCCAGCAGCACAAACGAATAAAGGTCTATATTGAACCTCTGGACGGAATACAAGCAATGTATCGGTATCCTATCCGTGACGATTAAAAAAGTAAAAATGACACATCGATCGTGGAATCAGACGAAGTCTCCTCGGGAAGGCATCATCTGCACATTACAGATTCTAGGTTCTGTAGTAGTTATGCGTTATGTATGTCTATTCCTTGTACCTAGTACTAATGCGACAATTATATGTCCGTGACTTGTAATTATTGAAAATCGTATATGGTTAAACAAAATTTCATCTTAGGGTAATAGATTTCTTTCTTTCAACCAATAGAAGAAAGTAAACCAGAACACGAAGCAACGAAGCGAACCATATCAGTTCAAAAGGGTATATATTTCTCAACAACAACAAAGCAACAACAACAATCACATGTAGTTAATATAAGTTCTTTTATATACTAACCAACGAATATATGCTAACGTAACATTGTTTTTCCTTAATAAAAAGCTAACATAACATTACCGTTATTAGATATATTCTTTTTTTTTAGAATAATAAATTGTTACAATGATAAAACTAACACACTTACGTCATCAAGAAAATAAACAACTAACATTAACAAGTTCCCATACTTATACTAATAAGTAATATATGTACCTTTATTAGACAGACGTACCAAAACGTAAACCTATTCACTTTACTTTTCAAGTCATATCTTACTAATACATATCAATTTGTAAATTTTTACAAGTCACTGTGGACTTGTTAATTTGGTCATGATACCGTATTCATATTTATGGATTTGATTATTGCCATGGAGGGTTTTCGTATAATTTTAAGTTGCATAACTCATTTCTTTTCAGAATTGGATATCGACATATTTTGATTGTTGGTCTACATCTGACACACTATTATAAGTGATTTGTCACATTCATACGGAATGCTAGAACATGGATCTCTGGTCCTTAGGTGCATCACATAGGCTAGAAACTATAGTAAATTTTGTATATCAACTACTGGAGCTAACTCTATTCTGAACACTGAAACATAGATAAAGAAATGCTTGTATACAGCATTAGTTCATATAGTTTCTGCGCCTTATCAACTTATATATCTTCCTTTGATATATATGTAAATCTTAACATTGCATATCAAATAAACCGTAACCTAGTACTCATACATCTTTCTCATATGCATTCTCTACATACTATTAAACGTTATATTATATTGATTAATTCATATTTGACACAGTGAGATTTTAACAGCATTATCAGTGAATTTTGTCTAGATAATTTCTTTCCTCTTTATGTACACCAGTATGTCATCCATCGATACATAACGTGTTGATAAAGTCGATAGACCAATAGTTGTTTATTCTCATTAACGAGTAAAACACAAACATTTCATTTGAACAGCTTCTCTCTGAGTGAGTAAACAACTTTAACATCTCTTTCTAATGTAGTAATATAACTGGGCTACACCGTCAGACGTTTTACTCACTTTTATATGTGAGTAGTGCTGGAGAGTAGAACTTGCAATAGCGCGTGATATCTAGACATGAGATGGTAGCGAGATTGCGACTTAAACCTAACATCTATCTATACGTTCACGAATATACATCTAGTACCTATACAAATAACTTCTGGACACCTATCCCAAGCAAGTAAGAGTACCCTCAATTCCCACCTTGTAGCACATACAACGTAACGTATTGTCTTTGTCTATCAGATAACTTATATCTGTCAGCATATCTTCTGGAGACATATTGCTTAAACTTTCCGCTTCCAATTTTTCTTACCATTTCATATTCGGGTAGCTCCTTCTGCGTTTACTCATATTGTGTACAGAAACAATTTGGGTGTAGCAGTAACGCGTGATCTTATTATCCATCACTCTTCTGGATCATAGATGAATATACATTGCGTGAACTGCTATCACATTGCTTTTTACATCGCATACCTCTTCCTGCATATATTAACCAACAAATTCGAGTATACCATTAACCTTGTCATTTCTCTGTCTAGTTATTATCCGAATCTAATCGCACACCATGCGAATTAATAGTGCAATAGCATAGCATTAATGTCTCTACCAATACGATAAAGAAAAAAAAATCAAATTTTTCTCGCTGGGTACATAGAATTAAAGAGTTAGTTCGTTGGTGAATACATATCGCACAGTTAAATTGCGCTTCAATAGTTTATCTCTTTTTTAACAGCAGTAAATTCTGTAAAATCAAACCAACCCATCTCCCTGTGCCACCTTGCATTGCTCACTTAAAACCTCATGCCACACCCTGTGTCGGCTGTCGATACCGCTATTGAGTTTACTATTTCAGATGTGTTCTACATCATCACTTATCGAGCTAGATCATTTATACGGTTATAAACATAACTCAGAAACTATATCTAGTTTCTTTTCCATATATTTCTTTTGATCTCTTATTACGTCAATCATATACACTACGTTATTTATATTGCCGAAGGCTAACATGTTTTATGCACTTCTGGCTGAGATGCTTAATCAGGATCTATTTTATATCGCACAATACTACTGGATATCTATGATGTCTATCAATTTCACGTAGCACCTATGTTATCTCTCTGCGTATGGATAGGAAATCCAGCTAACATCACCTGTGTATACCAGAATCTCTTACTTAGTCCATAGTTGTAGGACATGCGAGGCTCAAAGCCTATGTTCATCCACCATATAGCTTGTTCCGAATAATGCCTTCCCTCGCTCTTCGTTTTCTCAAGCTAATATGCCACGCCATCAGGGCTACCAGACTAGTATCTAGTCTGGTATACAAGATCCCTTAACTTAATTTGTGACGGATTTCACTACTCCTAATGATCATCCTATACATCCTCGATACTATGAATTGACACTAATCTCAGCAAAAGTGTCATACTCGTCTTCGAGTATAATATCATTTGTACCTATAGAATAAACATAGACATTTTAGCAAAATTTCTAGAGCAAAGCCTTAACAAAAACTTAACCTTAGGTCTCATTTTCGTTTTCATAACACATTTCTCATCAATTCGTCAGTTACACAGTAATATGCTTACAAAAACTCATCATTTCTCTAACAAATCAGTGTTATTTTCACATTGTCATAGTAATATTTTAACATAACGTACCTAACCTTTCGAATAAACAGTTTTCATTAACCAAGAGTAATCTAAAGCAACACATACCTCCGAGAGAAACCAGGGGGGGAATACGCCCCTTGAAAAGGGTGTGAATCTTGAGAAGGGGGATCACCCCGAAGGGAATGTAAGCCGGACATTACCCTCCAAGGAGGGGTAAGGTCTCAGCCATTCGGGCTGAGGCCCCAAGTACTCAAACTATTGTTTTCAGACAACAAAGTAAAAATGTGTTTGGTGTACTAAAGTACCCTCAATGTATTGAAAGTTTTTAAATCGATATAATCCTGCTCTTCCATCATCAGGACTATGTAGAAACGACTGTTTCACTTTGCAGGAATCTTAAGATCGAACAGCAACAGGACCAATGAATTCTCTGATATGCTAATTCAGAAAAGCTCGTTATATGATATCGGCTGAGAAATTAAAAGGATATTTAGAACACCATCTTTTAACGTTTATAATATATTATATATAATATATATATATTATTATACTATATATATCATATACATAATTATATATATATCAGTATATATATATATATTTCAAATTATTAATTTTTTATATATATAAAATCATGTACTTAATATATATATATCTATATATGTAATTCTATATATTATATATTTATAATATATATCTATATAATATATATATATACTATATATATATATCATATTATATATATATATTTTATATCATTTTGAAACTAATTACCAATGTCGAGCAATAAAATACAAATAAACACGAAATAAAGTTTGTAATTTTTTTTTGTTGTTTACCAACGCCAAGGAATATTATAATATATATTATATATATTTATATATCTATATATAGATATAATATATATACTTATATATAATATATATATATATATATATATATAATATATATATAAGATTGCGATTACTTTTATAATATATATAATATATATATATCTATAATATATATATAGATATATTTATTATATTATATTTATAATATTATTCAATATATTATATATATATATATATTATATTATATAATATGTTTTTTGTTTTCACCCTGGAGAAGTTATAAGATAATTATTTTTTCATAATGGACAGATTATTTGTGGAGGTTAATATTTAACATATCATTTAACTAGGAAAGTTTTTGTTGCACATTTATCACTTTATCCAACTTGGTTGTCTATGCGTTTAAGGACTATGTATCTGTTACTCCTAAAATTAATCTAAGCATAGCTTTGTAATATTTTAAGTCTTTCATGTATATTGTATTACATTTTAGATTACTTGATACTGCTTCGAACTCGAAGGAGTGTCTGTATACTAGATTCGAAGCTTATTCCTGTAACGCGTTCATAGTTTTAATATTATATTCACTTATAATGGTATGTGTGTTCTTATATACTTTTATATGATACTTGAACTAAACTCAACTGTGATAAATAGTAAAAATTGTGACCAATAACAACTTTCTCTTAATAATATGTATCGTAATATTATTGTAAGCATTGTCTAATCCTATTTCTTCTTCTTTGACATAATTAATTATCTGTATTAAAATTCTACGTGTAGATGCATAAAATGGATGTGAAGACCATCAAATACAGAGTGAATAATATACACACACATAAATTTTATATAATACTTTTATTATATTTACTACCTCTTACTCACTTGATATATTTACTACCATTCATACTTATATATATATATATATACCTTTTTTTCTCCATTAGGATATTCTATCTATTTATGCTATACTCTCGTTATTTGTACTTATATATAATTTATGTAAGGATTTTTGGACTTCTTTTTCTCATGACATTATAAGTAAATGATAGCTTATATTTAATGAAACGTGCTTCTTAATATCATTGTAGGATATATTTAACTCACTACTAGTTATCGGAATATTTATAGGTATAGCATGATATATGTTGTATATGTTTGCGCTATATTACTATTTTATAAATGATTTTTGCTAAATCACTTCTAACATAGATTACAGGAAGACATCTTGCAGTTGATTATTTTAGAAACATACATTAACACTCCGCTTTCGACCTGATATTTTGAATAATTATTGAATTTATTATAAACTCTCATCACCTGTTATAATGGGACGATTTGATTTTAGATTCTCACATAAAATCCCATAATACATTCAGTATGAATTTTTGACCACATATAATTTATATATTACTTAATTTTAATATATATATATATATTTTATTATAATACTATATATTTAATTATAATATTATATATACATATATTTTACAGTTGTCGATATATATTAAATATTAATGATATATATAATATATAAATTATAAAATAATTATAATTAATATAATTAATATTTTAATATTATATAATATAATTAATATAATATAATATATTACTTAATATACATAAAATAATAATAAATAATATAAAAGAAGAGAGAGATGACGATTCCAAAGATAAGAAAATGAGACAGATTAGCGAAAGTCATATATTAAGAAGAATTGATTTATAATAATATAAAATAATAATAATAATGCTACTATTGATTATATTAGAGAGATAAATTTCGAATAATACTTCTTCACGATGGGAGTTTTCGCTAGAATAGTGACTATTCACGACAATAATATTGGGTAAATTACGCATAGCCTATTTCGTGTGAATCTATTAGACTTTGTGATAGGATGGATTTGATATATAAGCCGGATTCATTATGTCGTCGTGTAGTTTGTTTAATAGTGGTGAATAGAATTTTTCAGGTCGTGATAATTATCTAAATTTGCGGGTACTATCTGTTCTTCTTTATTGCTAATTGGATTATTGGCAACTTACTATTTTATATATATTATATAATATTTTATATATAATAATATATATATATATATTAATATATATATATAATATATATATATAATTATATTATACTATATAGTATATATATATATATATATATATATAATATATACACTATATATATATATATAATATATATATATATTATATATATATATATATAATATATATATATAATATATATATTATATATATATATATATATATCTAATAACTTATAATATATCAATCTCATAAATTCATTTGCTACAAGTAAGATGTGTCAGGATTTAATATATATATTACTAATATATATATATATATATATATAATACCTAATTAATATATATATATAATATATATATATATAACCCTAGCATAATCACACTATAAATCTACTCTATATACTAACAATCATAAACATATACCATTATCTCCATTATTATTAATAATATATACTGTTCATTCTTCTATACTTAACACTATGCAGCACACAAACTTCAACAACTTGTGACCACGCATCCACTACAACCAATTCTTGCAGCGGAATACACGATATAGCATAACACACCTCGTGATGTCAGCATTCACGAGTCCAGTCATCTCGTCACAAGTCATGAGTACGCCACAGCAGCCAGCGTACACTGAACTTCACAAAATACCAAATTATATATATATATATATATATATATATATAATATATATATATATATAATATATAAATATATATATATATATATATATATATATATATATAATATATATAATAACGTTTTATGCACAATCTTAACTAAACGAAACACCCAGAGTAGACGCATAGCAATCAGTAGTCGGGGTCTCTCGGCTCTATGTGGACGACAGAACAGGGGACCATCGTCCCCATATTCGGCACTTCACGAGGCCCCCTACCAAATCGAAGTTCAAGAAAAATTATCATTATTTCTCACACTTCAATTCGGGAGCTCGAGCCAACTGGCGAGGTCCGCACAACGCGGGGCGTATTCAGGCGCCGGACGACCTCCACAACTAGACGAGTCGAGAGAACCCCTGACTACTGATATCTATGCGGTCACTCTAGGGTGTTCGTTAGACGTTTTAAATCTTATAACCACACTGTACTTTATATAATATATTATATATATATATATATAATATATATATATATTATATATAAATAATATATATATATATATATATTATAGTATATATATAATATGTAGACCCAGCGCGAGTCGACCGAGTATAGTGACTTACGCGGCTTCAGTGTACATACTGGAAAATTTTCTAACTGGTCACAATCTTAAATTTTGCTTACATATAATTAATAATATATATGATATATATATATAGTATATATATACTATATATATATATATATATATATATAATATATATATATTGAATTATATGGATCCGTTATAATTTTTTTTATTTTTTTTTCATATTTTGTTATATATGATACTAACAATAAATTTCAGTGGAATAAACAGGATCAAATAATTATTAAATATATAAAAAAGGTAATTATTTAATAAAATCTTACTTTTTTTTTTTTTTACTTAAAAACAAACTATCTAGTTTAGGTCTAGGTGTACGGCAACGACAATCCATCTAGGTTAGGTCTAGGCTCTACGAACAACGATCATCAGTCTAGATAGGTCGTACTGTACAGCTTTTTAAGTCTAGGTTATGATAAAGTTTTTGCTTGGTATCTATATATATATATATTATATATATATTTAAATATATATGATATTATATAATATTATTAATAATATATATAGTATATATCATTATATATATAATAATTATCATTCTACCCCCAAGTAAGAAAACTTTCGTCCTGTCAGTTGGACCCTTCGAGAAAGGTCCTTGGCGAACAAGGGCCTACGGCTAAATCCGCTTGGCTGGCCAGGCCTAATCGGGACGCCGCGATTTAATTCCATTTGTAGCAAAGCACACCACAAATGTACTCAATTAAAACGTCTGAGTGGGACGAAGCTAGAGTTCAATAGAGAATAGCTCACCATTCTCTCGCTCGCGACCCTAGTCTCAGACCTGGCCCTCTTCCTTGCTAAGCGAGTGCTCTACCACTGAGCTAGGAAGCGCTCTATATATATATAGTTATATAGTAATATATATATATATTATAATATATATTAATATATATATATATATATATTAATACATATCTATATATACTATATATATATATTATATATATTATATTGAAATGGGAAGCTCAGAAAGAAATTTAAGTTATAGTATTATATATATATATAATCTATCCATATACCTCATATACTCCATTACTGAATATATAATATATATATATATATAATATATAATTATTAATATTCTATATATATATATATATACTATATATAATATCTCTTGACAGCACCGCTCAAGGGCAGAGCTCCCTTCAAGGAGAGTGTGTAATTGTTTTTTACGTTTGAGTAGCAAGAAGCTAAGCCAAAAGGCGGCTGCACATATGAGTTTGTGGAAATCATTGAATGTTTGTGTTTTGTATTTGTTTTTTTTTCTTATAAAACGAACAAATATATTACCACAAATTTCATATATCGTATACTACATAATATGGTATGGGTAGAAATGTATTTTTAAACGGAGCTTCGTTCGTATGTACGTATAGCTGAAATGCGTGACGTCATACTGTGACGTGCGTATATTACAGGCATATCGTGAAGTGGATATATATATATATAGTAATATATATATATATATAATATATATATAATATTATATATATATGATATATATATATATAATATATATTATATATATATGTTTTCGTGTGTTTGTATATATTGGTTTTAATGAAATCTTGATTTATTTTTTTGGAGCGATAATTTACATTGACTAAAAAACTAGCTACATGACAGGGTGCTTAATATATTATGAGGTAATATAATTTATTATTCACTTTGTTACACGCTTTTACAAATCCATGAATTTGTTTGAATGACCAAGGAATGTGAGTTTATTAAAATTACATATATTATTAAATTAGACTTATATTAATTTTAGATATATTTTAATAAATTTTTATATAATTAGTGATATGATGAAAGTCTATATATAATATGTTTGGCCTTTGTTTTTATGAAATAATACAAAGTTAAAAGTTTTCTTAGAAAGAAAATAAGGTTTATAACAATCGATAAAATTTATATGTGTTCACTGAATACGGTGAGAAATTTAAATTTTATTTATAATACTTGTGTAAATTGACATATTTTTTCGGCGAAAATCCATAAATTTATGTCATTTCTGATATTACAATGAAATTAAACGATTGATTACAACTTTATTTAGTGAAGCTACTTACGTTAAAATTTCAAACTTCCTTGCCTGCATAATATTTATATACT
>JABUQX010052342.1:0-20000 GCA_015478945.1 Trachelipus rathkii
ATAATATATATATATAATATTATATTATATAATATTATTAATATTAATATATATATCTTTAGTATATATATATATTATTATTAATTAATATATTATATAATTAATTATATATTAAATATATATATATATACTATTATTTAATATTTATAAATTTATATATATATATATTATAATATATATTATATAATTTAAAATATTAATATATATATATATATATTTAATATACTAATATATATAATTTATTATATTATAAATAATTTATATAGTATATATATATTAATATTAATATTATATATATATATATATAATATAATATATATATAATTAATATATACTTTAATATATTATAATATATATTAATTATTAATATTTATATTATATATATAAAATAATTATGTGTTTGTTAGTTATGTTAAATGTCAGTAAGTAGATTGCAACATATAACCTATATATTATATATAAATTTAATTGTGATATCTATACTGCAGTCTATTTTGCAGACTTTTTTTAAAAATTAAACAAGGGATATAATTATAATATTATATAATAATATATATATATATTATATATATATATATATAATTAAATATATATATATTAATATATATATATATTATATATATTTATATTTAATTATATATAAATATATATAATATATATATATATTTTATAATTATTATACTATAATATATATAATATTAATATATATATATATATATTATAATATATATTTATTAAATATATATATATATAATATAATATATTATATAATATTATATATAATATATATAATATATATATATATATATATAATATGTTAATATTAAAGCTTTTTGCTAATTTAAAAAATTATAATTGAATATGACTAAAGAATATGAATGCTAGTAATATTTTAAGTAAAATATTATTAACGTATATACTAAATAATATATTAAGACGTAATATTAGAATTATATTGACTATTAGAATAATATTAATAATAGTTATAATACTAATATTATATTATATTAATATACAATAATTCATTAACTATTTCACTCTAACTAACTTAATAATATATATAATTTAATATATATTATATATATATATATTTATTATAATATAATATATTAATATTAATTATATATTAATATGTAATATTATATATATATATAAATATTATATTATAATTATTAATATATTAATTAATTATAAATATAATTTATTATTATTAATATATATTAATAATTATTAATATATATTATTATAATATATATATATATATATATAATTTATATATATATATTATATATAAATATATATTTAATATATATTATATAAATTAATAATTATAATAATATTAATATTATATATATATATTAAATATATATAATATATATTATATTAATATAATATTATATATTATGATACTTATTATAATCACCATACCACATACACTAATAACTGACAAATATATATAATAAGAAATTAGCTAATATAAAACTGCATGACATACTTCTATAGATAGATAAATATTAATATATATATAAATATAAATTATAATATATATATAATATATATATATATATATATATATATATATAGTAATATATAATAATATATATATTAATTAATAATAATATATTAATATTAATATTAATAAATAATAATTATAGTGTTAAATTAAATATATAGATGAGGTATATATAATAATATATAATATAATATATCGATAATGATTATATTTTTCATATATATAGTTATATATTATATATAAACTATATAGATTTATTAATATTTATAATATATATGATAGTTTTTATTGATATTTATTTATAATATACTATAATATATATGTTATATATATATAAATATATATAATATAGAAAATATATATATATTAACTAATATATATTAAAATAATATTATAGGAGTTAATATACTATACTACAGTATAATATATCATATATATATATATATTAATATTAATATATATTATATAAATTAAATGAGTTATAAACTTTTGTTGTTTATAAAGATAATTAATATTATACTCATATATTTTAATATGAATATTTTGATAAGATACTTTTTATAACTGAGAGATATATAATATAATATAATTAAATATAATATAAAATAATATAATTAAATTAAATATAATATAATTATAATAAATATATAAATATATAATATATAATAATATATATAATATATATATATATATTATAAATTAATAATTAATTTATATATATATAAATTAAAATAATGAAATTAATATATAAATAATTAATAATAATAATAAAATAATACTAAAAACAAGATAATATAAATATATATATAAATAATATAATTATATTATAAATTATAATAAATATATATTTACTTAATAAATTTTAAATTATATTCTATATAAAATAAATTATTTATTAAATGCTAATGAAATATATATATATACTAGAATTAATAATATAATATATATTATTAATTAATATAATATTAATAAATATTAATAATTAATATAAAGTAATTATAATATATTATAAATTAATATAAATTACACATTATGAGTTTAGGTAATAATTAAACAAAAAAAATGAAGCTGTATATATATATATAATAAAATAATATATAATTAATAATATGTAATACAATCTAAATGTATAATAATTAATAATATAATAATTAATATGAATTAATATATATATAATATATAAATTAATATATAATAATAATAATAATTAATATAAATAATATAAATTAAATTAATTAATTATAAATTAAATATTATAAATATATAATTATAATAATAATAATATAATTATAATAATTAATATAATGATATAATATAAATAAATTAATAAAATATGATTTACTCACTTTTATAAATATAATCATTAACATATATATAAACACCATATGAGTATAATCACACTCACTATATCTTATATAGAAATATATTTATTTTATTATTTGTGATTCCAATAATATCTTAGAGTTTAATTTTAATTTTATTTAATTACAATTATATTTTATAGAGCTTATTCACCGAATAACTTAGGCACTTAGGTTTTATTTTTTAGTAAGTGACAAATATATAATATATACATGTATTTTATTATATGATAGTTTTATAATATTTACTATTATATATAATCTAATTATTAAGAAATCTATGGACTTATTATAGAGTATATCTCTTTTGCCTTTTAACAAAGTTGACGCTGATATTTTCTGTATATTAAACCTATAAATACTTTATTAATTATATATATATATTATATAACGTTTGATAAATCATTTTTATTTTATTTAAATCTTTTTTTTGTTCCATAAAATATAATTTTATTTTTTAGTATTTTTGTTTGTATAAGGAGATTATTATTTTTTATATTAAGTTAAAAATTTGTGTTTATATTGTTGTTCAATTTTTAATAATATATTATTAATTTTTTAATTTAATTTATTTAATGGAGACAATTCATTTAATCATATAATAAGTATATATACCTTGAACTATATATTTTATATAGCTGCGTATAATATTATGTAAACTAGTATATATAATTAATACTAATATTAAGTTATTATATATATATATATATGGTGAGGTGTGGTGTAGTAGTTATGTTTTCGTTTTCTGAAAGTTCTATTGTAAAATATTTAAGAAAAAATAT
This sequence comes from Trachelipus rathkii, assembly GCA_015478945.1. Classification (NCBI taxonomy): domain Eukaryota; kingdom Metazoa; phylum Arthropoda; class Malacostraca; order Isopoda; family Trachelipodidae; genus Trachelipus; species Trachelipus rathkii. The sequence goes on from JABUQX010052342.1 coordinate 3,657, forward strand.
ATGATTTTAAAATATATTATATTATACATAAAATATATATTAATTTATTGTATATAGATATTAGTACTATATATATTATATATATATATATTATATATATATATATTATATAATATATATATATAATATATATATATATATATATATTATATATAATATTATATATATATATATATTAAATATATATATATATAATATATATATAATATATAATAATATATATATATCTATATAATATATTATATATTATATATTATATATAAATATATTATAATTATATATATATAAACTGCTTACTTTCTTTACTTTGTTACCACCACTCCCCTCCTACGAGAAGCTTAGGAGATTATCACCCAAGAAATTTACCAGCCATTAATTATGAAGAACGTCTTCGGTAGGCTAAGCCCATCGATAAGCCCATTACTAGATATTAATGGCTAAGTTCTAGAAGTTGTTGTCATATGTTATCGGCATAAATCTATATATATCTAAAAGAGAAACCTGTACATCATTTAGTAATTATGCGAGACGGTAAACTATTATGAACAAGTAGTTTTGGTGCGCAGGCGCTGATAGCTTTAATCACAATACTTAAATTAGTAATTTTCGGTGGAATAGGATGGGTAAGGTTTTAATGTTAGCGGAGAGACGTGAGCACCATACCTATACGTAGTTTGACTTAGCAAATATGGACGATTTGAGTATTTGTATATGGGATATTTTTAGGGAGCTGTGATAAAAATTCTATAATATATTATTGCATGGAATCACTATCTTTGGGTCATATATGAGTAAGAAGTGTGAGCCATATATATAAAAAGCTGGGAGGAGGGGAGAAAAAGTAATAGTGAGTGTACACGGAGTCATAATGAGTCATTTAGCTGAGAAACGTATAATACTCTCTCATTCTAAGATTGAGGAGGAGTATAGTATTGAGTTTTGATTTGTGGGGTTGTATGCGCGGAGGTAATATTAGAGGGAGAATTATTCTTTAAATATTGAAACAACCTTCCAAGTCAAGAGAGAATTATAAGGAAAGTAATTTTTGAAGATGTGGTTGAAGAGATGATGATGTGAAAGAGATAACGAGATTCACTAGGGGGACCTCCATTATATAATTTTGTATATACGAGTAGGGATATTTTGAGACGTCCTTTTAGTAAATGATTAGCTGCGTAAACCACTGAAAAGGAAATTTTTAAAAATTACACACATATTAATGTATAAGGAGTATTTGTGGTTGAGACACTTTTATCTATACTCTTATTCAATTTTATGCTATTATGATAACTTTGTCCATTTAAATATAAGGAAATATATATTAGAGAGAGACTGTGGTCAAATACACCTTTAACTGTCTATTACTTAACAAGATAAAGTGACACAGTTAGTAGTGAGTTTTTTGTTAAAGGAGGCCGGTAGGGATGATGAATGGTATAATAAGAATGTAGAAGCCTATACGGGATTATTTTTGAGCAAGACTTATATAGCCGCATTTGGTCTAAGACTTGTAAGCGACACCTTTCTACACGTAAACGTGTAAACCCTTACATAAGTTTATGTGTTCTCAACGTTGTGTACACATTTTTTTTAATATTGTAATTTGTTGCGGGTTGATGGCACCCGTCATGGGGCCGCGCGATGCCCACACAATACACGATGAGAGCCTTCGAGCGGCAATTCTATGTTCGTCAATATATGGCTCGATACGTGCACTCTATATTTGTTGTTGATGTTGCCGATTCTTATATGCTTTGGCTATGTGTCAATATGTTCGCTAGGAGTAAGTATTACTTCTGCCGTTGTTGTAGCGTGATGTTTGATGGAATGCGCGCAATACTATAAAACTCCCTATTTAGGGTTTATTATATCCTCATATATATATCTAATATTATTACATAACTAAAGGTATATTTTATTACATAAATATAAAAGAAATCTAAAAGTTAGGTAAAATATTATTATGACATTGAAAGGTATTAGGATAATCTATTAAAACTCCACCAACCTATATATAATATATGGAATTACGATAATCATTACTGTGATTTCATATTTTTGTTGTTGTTGTTATTTGTGGTTTTATTTGTTTATTGTTGCTGCTGTTTTTTGCCGTTGTTTGCTGTTTTACTTACCCCCGAACATTCTTCAATCTGTTCCCACACACACACGACTCTAGTCACCCCCTCCGCTTCTCTGATCTCAACATTTTACATTCAGCTACTTCTGATACTGACCTTAAGATTTTGAATCCCTTTACATTAAACAGTTAAATCCCCCTTGAACTCCTCCCACTCCTCTACCCCTTTAAATATTACTTAACCCTTCACTCCATTTACTAACCTGATAATTTTGTATTCATGCATTTTTTGTTTAACAACATTAATTTATATTTAGATATACACATCCTTTTACTATTTTTTAACGTGCATGTTAAATACTCTCATTTGCTTTCTCGTCTTCCGCGAGAGCGCGGAGTATGAGTCACATTAATATTACTCCTATATGTTCTGGATACCTCGAAATAGCATTTCTCACCTACACCAAACGAATAGTTTTTTAGTTCGCCAGTTAGCTTTATCTCAAAATGATTTTTTTTCTTCTTAGTTTCATGTATATTTAACGTCCGATATATACAGACTGTAGATGCCCCTTTATTATATAATAATTTTGTACAGATACAATACCTCTCTCTCTTTATTTTCATTTGATAGTCTCTTAAATCTTACTCATAATTCATACTTTGTTCGATTTTGTGACAATTCGCTGATCTCATTAAGATAAGATACCTCTTCCAACATCACTTAAACTTTTTGTTGCATTATTCCCTTTGTATTATGTAATGGGGTACCATTTTAAAATCTTAATTTCAAATTTCTATTCTCTTTACCAATTTATATAACAATCATAATTAGCTTTATTTATTTTCCTTTTTCCATCACTGTCTTTTATTATTATTATTATACTTTTTGTATCCCTTTGCTAAGCCTCCTGAGGAATCAATGAGTGGCCAATATAAATTGTCTCTGTAGGAATAAATAAGTAAAAAAATCTTTATAATGAGTTCTGCACACATCGAGTTCCTAGCTCCTATTTATACTATATATATATAATATGTCATATTAAAATAAAAAAATCCACTATACATATATAGTATATATAAAACTAAAAATCTTCAGAAGATATTGCTTTGAAACATATTTAGAAGAGAAATGCTTTTAATTCAAAGTAACAGAGTAACTCATTATAGTATATCACTCACTATATTATGGGTAGAGTAGGACTCTATATATTGCATTAGAAATCCAATATTAAATAGTGTAGTACTATATATTAATATATTATATATATTGATAGTAGTCATACTATATACAGTATATCACTTATATTATTTTAAGTGGAGAGAGTATAGCAATAATGAGTTATTATATTTATATTATATATATATATATATATATATATATAATAGGAGGTCGGGATAGGGGCGACTTGATATCCCAAGGGCATAAAAATGATAAAGGCAATAAAAAGTTTTGAGGTTAAAATATATTATCACAGTAACTTATATTATGACATCCTCACTATATCACCCTATTAATAGTTATAAATATATCAACTAAAATAACTATTATATTAGAGGAATTCAAATAATATATATATTATATATCACACTTATAACAATATATATATATACATATTCTCTAATATTTCTTTCAAGCTGTAATTACATCATATAAATTTGATTACTATATGCCTATATATATTTATATTAGATAATTCGTATCTATATATATTAACCTTATATATAGGAGTATATTCTCTATATATTTTTTATAATAGGATAACATATAGTAAAATGGTATAAAATTGATGGATAAAATAGAATAATAATAGAGTATAGTATGAGTATATGACAATAAAATATATAAATAAATAACTGAGCTTATATTTTAAATGCTTCTCTATATGAGATCATATAATCAATTAAATATATAGTAGCGTATACTAGCCTATAAGATTAGTGACATATATACGTTCAGAGAGTTAACATTGAGTAGGAGAGAGTAAATATTATGCTTATATATATATATATAGTCACATAAATAATATAAAATTTACAATATAGCTATATATATTTATATATATAATATATTACTATAGACTACTAATGTATAGCAGTTAACGTGAATGAGTGAGCGAACTATATATATGAGAGTATTCTAACCTAGAGTAATAGTAAAATAGTGTTAACTATATATACTATATATATAATATACTAAGTAATAATTCTCTATTTTTCTGAGAAATAGTTATAAACTGAGAATACCGTATTATATAAACATAAGTAAAAATTTTATTCTCCTTTTAGCCTTGAAGATCTTCTTTACTTTCTCTTTATTAGTAATAGTACTAATAATTTGACTATAGTATATGTCTATATATATATATAAATAATAAACAATAAGTTCATTATATATATATATAATATATATATATCTCACACAATATATACTGTGTATTATTATTAGAGCTATATATTACTTATTATAGGTACTAAATAAATATTTATTTCCACACAACTTTTGAAGAAAATACATATAAATAAAGTAAGTTAACTTACTTGAGGAGCTTCTAGAGGAGAGAGTGTGAATATTATAGGTCCAATATAATATACTAACTACAAGTATTATATGTACTGGTATTATATTATAGATATTATCACTCTATATCATATACACTTATTCATGTCCATCATTAATTGACTATAGATATATACCTATAATATAGCTTATAATATTATATATATCAATGATACTGAGTAGTATGAGGAATTAAGATAATAATATAACCATATATAAAATGAGTTATTCATATAATAATATATATAAAAATGTTTTATTTATTAATTTATTGAGCATCATTATATATAGAGGAATTTATCAAATATAGTTATATTTATTAGAAATATAATACAAATCTATATTATTATTTAGTTATCTATATTATATATATATAAGACAGTATTATTTACATCACCAATAAGTTTATTTCTATAATATATAAGCTCATACATAAAAATATAAAATAACTAATCTTTAGATTATATATATATATATATAACTCTTATATTCACAGGCATATACTATTATTAATATATCCTCTAATATATATCTAAAGGTGTGACAACTGTCATTTAATATAGACGTATTTCTATTTTATTGATATATATATATTTAGCTATATATATATATATCACATACAATATCTAATCAACGTTAAAATATCCATTTTGATAGTAGTATACAGATATATATATATATATACTACAGATATAACATATATAATTATTTGGTAGTGGAGTCATGATATAGAAACATATTGGAGTTTAATCTTGGTCACTATCAAGAGGGCAGATATAATATAAAAGTAAATATAGCTTTTTAGGATAATTTTTCACTTCATAATAGTTATGGTTGTACTCTTTATATATATATATATTTGATTAATATCTGTGTAATTTAGTTGCTATACATATATATTATAGAGCCTCATTTTAATATTATAAAGTACGAGCTTGTCCTGGGCCACTCTTGGTTGCAATGTGAGGCTGCTGGTAGGATGGTTAATGTACTCCAATATTATTGAGAAAATAAATGTATACTCTAAGGGCTTACGACTATTAGAGAATATTGATCAACATATAATATAAAGATATTAATATATATATATATATAACAAAGAGCAGAGTATGTTTAGCTTGATATAATAGCTATACTATATGATTATGATTAGAATATACTGATATAAGCTCAGATTACTGTAGAGTAGCATAATATATAATTAATAAGTTATGTATATATAATAAAAATAACCTGAGATAATACATATAGAGATAAGCATATATATATATATATACTCTATTATTACATTAAAATAAAATAGTCACTAAATCTGAGCCCCATATCAATTATAATCATATATACTATATAATAATTATAATATTAACTAATTTAAATATATATAGTTATATATATAATTATATTATATATATATAATACTCCTATTTATAGTATATAAATAAATATTATTTATAAATATATATATTATTATGTAATTATATGTTTTATTATATATATATATATATATATTTACATATATAAATCACATATATATAATATATATATATATAATATATATATAATATATTAATATATATATATATATATATATATATATCATGATATTAATATTTATAATATATATATAAATTTATATATATATTTTATATATATAATTTATAATTAATATATATTTATATATATAAATATATTTATAATATATATATATAATATATTATATATATATATACTTAATATTATATATATTTAATTAAATATATATATATATATAATATATAATATATTAGTATATATATATAAATATATATATATATATATATAATATTTAATTTATATATAAATATATACTAATATAATATATATATAATATATATATATATATTATATTATTAATTATATATTATATATATATATAATATATATTTATAATATATTATATATAATATTATATATATATAATATATTATTAAAAATTATTATATATATATATTATTAATATATAATTATATATATTATAATATATATTATTATATAGATTATATTAATATATATATATATTAATATATATAATATATATATTAATATATATAATATAAATATATATTATATATATTATAACTATATATTATATATTAATATATATTATATATATAATATATATAGTATTATAATTAATATATATATATATTATAATATATATATATAATATATATATTATACTAATATATATATATATATATATATTATATACTATATATTATAATTAATATTAAATTATATTATCTATATATATAATATTAATTATATATATATATATATTTATATATATTATATAGTTTATATATAATATATATATATATAAATATATAATATATATTTATATATATATAATATAATATTTATATTATATATATAATATATATTATATATATATTTATAATATTATATTTATAATATATATATAATATAATATATGATTATATATTATATATATATGAGGTATATATATATATATATATATATATAATATATCTTAAATATATATATAATATATATATATAATAGTATATATATATATAATTTAAAGTTATTAATACTATTATATATATATATATATACTATATATATATATATATAATATAGTATATATATATATATTATATATATATGTATATATATATATATATACTATATATAATATATATAATATATATATATATAATATTAATATATATATTATATTAATAATATATAAGATTTAATATATAATTAATATTATATATATATAAGTATATAATATATATTATATATATATATACTATATATAATATAATTATAATATATATACGAGTATATAATAAATAATATTTTTATATATATATATATTATTTAATATATTATTATATTAATATATATATAATATATATATATAGTTATATATAGTATATATATTATTATATATATATATATATATATATGATTATAAATATATATATATATTATATTATATAATATATTATAAATATAAATATGTATTATGATAAATAAATCAATGATTAACTATAAGGCTAGAATCAGAAAACTGAGCTGAAGTGCAAAATTACCTACACGATCCTATCATAAGACATCACTTGTTTGTAAAACCGTGTGATTTCACCAGCACACCCACATTGGAGTGTGAAGAGGGACTTGTGAGCTCTCCCTTACTAGTTCCAGCAACACAGTGAGTATATAACCTCGGCCAATTTTGTTTGTTAGAAAAGAATTGTTGAATGACGAACATACAGATTTGGCAGATCGCATGCGTGTTTAACTGTCTATTCATTTAGAAACTATTATCTTAGTATAGCTAGAAGAAAGACAAGATATATTATACTCCTTAAAAGCAATTGGTTTTTGATTATTAAAGTGTTATAATAGGCTATTATAAAAAAGTCTTATAATTTTCTATACTCACAGATTTGAAGTCTAAAGCATTGGAGATAAACGTATTATCGTCCGATATAAACATACCATCCACTTCTTATAATATTATATTTTTTACTAAATTATCCTCTGTATACTAATATTGCTTAGATGCCTACAACTTAACTATTTAACATAAAGGTTTTATCACTCTTATATTGGTCTTATTTTTAATCACAATGGCAACATAATAAATTTACACTGGCGACCATGTTTTGTCAGCATTAAATATTAATGCTTTACTTTCACTTAACATTTAACATTGAAATATACTTTAGAGAGAGGAGGAGAGACATATATAGATAAATGCTCTCATTGATGGTATATATATGAACACGATTTATGAAACACATATATTATATAAACTCATCTTTTTTTAAGTTTATTTAAGAGGTAAAGTATAATATACACAATAACGAGAGAACATATTTTTATGCACTTACTCTCCTGGTAGCGCAACAATTTTAGACTCTATAAATGGAATATATAAAGGTAAATTTCCAAACTTGAGTTATTGAATTTAATTTCTCCAGAAATTCCTTGCTCCATAATTGTTAAAGATGAATCATCATTAAAATACGTCATTTTTTGTTGAATAATATTATGTAACATACAAACACAGTCTAATGTGGGATTGGAAAATTCGTCTCCCTTATACATAATAAATCACCAAACAACATAAATATATATAGTGAATTTAATAAATACTATGACAGTGTAAAGTGTAGACAGCTTCGTATAATATTTTTTAATGATCATTCTTTCTTATTTTTTTGTCTCGTCATCAGAAATTAACATTGGTTCTTCCCTTTTTTTTTTATTTTTTGATATTATATTTCTCATAATGGTTCAATAGGAAACCGTAGACAGTTTCCCAAATATAGTGGAAGTTTCCTTCATTCCGACCATTATGGAGAAAATAAATATCAAAATACAACTTTAATAATACGCAGTTATAAGAACAAATTCTTGAAATACTCACTGGATGACGAGACAAAAAAAAGCACAGATGATACATTAACAATTTATTATAGTCTATAGCTTCTCGTTCTACATTTACCTGTCATGTACCTATCAAATATTACTATATTCATTCTATTCCAGATTACGGGCTGTTGGGGCTAGTACGAGTTTTCCTCAATAAAAAGGAAAGTTTTCCAATCCTCAGCGAGTCAGAGAGATCAAATCATATGTTTATAATAATTCACTTACAAATCAAACATGAGTATTATTTATTAATATGTAATCATCTTTACAATTATGAGACAAATATAGGAATTTCTGGAGTATATTATAAATTCAATAAATTATAAGTTTGAGAAATTTAAACCTAATTGAATTTTAATAAACAATTTCCTACAATTATAGCATATAAATATATTTCTGCAGATATTCTTTGACTTACATAATTTTTAAACCTGATAAATAGGAAATAGTTATAAATAATATTTATTTATTTATTCAATATACGAGTTCTAATTATCCATAAGAAGCATTTATCATACTTATAAAATTTTATTTAAAATAAATAATTATTTCAAAACTTAATTATATAGGATAATATTTAATCTTAGCAAAACAATGCTAAATTTTTATTTGACATTATTATAAAAGCAATAAATATAAACTTAAATAAATGGAAGTAAACTAGCAATTAGTTATACAGTTTAAATTTTACCTATGTTTTGAAATATAAATTTTTTAATTATCAACAAATTTTACGGTTAGTTTAAAGCTTTACTGGTTCGTAAAACGTTTTCAAATCTGATGATAAACTTATTTGTAAACCGATTTTCATTAAGTGATTGATATTTTTGGTGCTCTCTCCCATGAGGCGTATTATGGAGTTTAAAACTTGAGAGGCAGTTAAAACACCGCGACATCTGTGATCGTATTCTCTAAGTCTCTTCATAAAACATACACCTCTCGAGAAGAAAATCACTGCTAATTAACGAGAGAGGAATTGTTACAAAGTCGCGGCTTCACCAAGGATGGTAGGGTGAATAAACAGAGTAATTGTGGGTGGTCCGTATAGGAGATTATCCACAGCCTTTATATATAATCTTAACTTGATAATAGGGCAAATATTATATATTATTGTGGACGGAAACTGAGTCAAAGAAAATATAATAAAAAAAAAAAAATAATGTATAAATAAAAATAAAATATCATAATCTATCCAATAAACTAATAAATCATATATTAACGCTTAACATAGCCTAGCTATAAAAGGAATAACATATTTTATATGTTGGATTATATTAACCTATGTAATTATTTTTAAGTTTTACAAAAAAAAAATAAAATGAGTTAAAAAAATAATAAAATAAATCTATATATATATATATATAAAAAATGATATAATATAATTTATACCTTTTATATATCCGTATATAATTATATATATTTTTTTTTTTTATAGTATGGTATAGGGTTGACTATAATATATTATATATATATATAAAATATATTATATTATTAAATGAGTATATAATTTATATACTTATATAATTTATATACATAATATACATATATATATACTATATATAGGCAATTGAATGATAGGGGTGATACTCGATGAGCGTAACGGCAGGAATAAACTAATAATATATAACAGGGGTGAGAGACGTATTTTATCATACATATAAGCTACTACCGTATATATATATAAATGGAGGAGAGAGGTAAGGTGTAACGTGAAGGAGTAATAATAACCTACTGATTGACATACCCACTTATTATTACAATACTCCTATATCTATAAATAATATAAATATAGTAGCGGAAATAGGGTATTTCGTAGAGACTATCTTCTAACCCGGATGATAGTAGGGGGAGGTGAGAGAAATAGTCTACAGTGATATACCGTTAATATTTTATTATCCTCACCTCACTATCAGGAAGTAAGTACCAGAGAAACCTATACCGTAACTCCTGGAGCCTATTCACGGTTAATATAGAGCGGTATATATATATATATATATATATATAAATATAAAACCTACTTAATATAGGATAGTAAGTATATTATCTATATTATAGTTAATAATAGTAAAAAAGAAGTACAATAATTTAATAAGAAAGTCTATTTATTTTATACGAGTAAATCAATATATACTATCAATACAATAAATAATATAAGGTCCTCTAAAATAGGGTAGGTCATCTCTAAATTACATAATTTATATCTATATATATATATATATATATAATAATTATTAGCAAATATATATATTTATATTTATTATAATAATTTTTTAAATATCTTATTATATTTTTTTTTTTACATTATTTTACTCATATCATAAAATTTACCTAAGGATTACTAATGTATTATCTTATATTATTCGCTATATAATTAAGTTACTTAGAATATAGTTTTTGAATAAATTTTGTAGCATGATTTAATATTATAGTTGTATATTTCTTTTTTTTTTTTTTTATTTATTTTTTATTTTTATATTACATTTGCCGCCCTAAATAATTGGACCAAGCATTCCACAATGTATATTACCCTTTTCTACACTTGTGGCTTTAATTGTAATAGTTTTGAGATAATATATGGTTGAAAAATGATAGTTTGTATCGAGAGCTCTAAACCATATATATATATGCACCTAAATTATATTATACTATATATATTTTATTAAAATATATAATATATATATATATATATAATATATACTATATATTATATATATATATATTTATATATATTTATAATATATTATTAATATATATATATAATAATTATAATATATATATATAATACATATATATATATATTATAATATAATATTATTATATATATAAATATATATATATATATATAATAATATATATTATATATATTAATATATTAATATATATATATAATAGTTATTATTATATAATTAATAATATATATATTAATATATGTTAATAATAATATATATAATATATATTAATATTATTATATGTATGTTTATATATGTTATTATTATAAAATATATAATATATATATATATATTAATTAAAAATTATAATTATAATATATGAGTATCAGCTCACTATGATAGAAAGTATATAGCCACAATCTACATTATAATTATCTATCAATAAAATATAAACTATACTACTAGCTATACCAAGGAAATAAGGAAAACATATTTAGCTTATATATATATAGAGGAAATAATGCTGAGGGTTATAATACCAAAGTATTTACGAGTGAACGGAAAAATGTGCAAAAAAAAAAAAAAAAATAAATAAAAAATATATATATATATATATATAAAAATAATAAAAAAAAAAAATAAAAATGTATATATATGATACTAATCTTATGTATATTTTCTTCCAAATAATAGTTTGGGAAAAATATAAATGTTAATATACATTTTTTTTTGAGGAATCCTCGTTAAAAATATATTATATGTGGTATAAGAAAATAGTTTAATAAAATATAAAAAAAAATATTAAAATAAAATATAATTATAATATGTTATATAATATTATAATTATATATAATTAATTTAGGTAATATGTAATTTATAAGATTAGGGCCCTCATTAATATTTAGAAGTAACTTATTATTAATATATTGTATAGGTTACTCGTATTATAATAATATAAAAATAATAAATAAATAGATAATAATTTATCTATATATTATAATATATATTGTTTTTTTTTTTTTATTATAACTATAAATATGAAATATAAAAATTTAAATTTGTAAGTGTGAGTATATATATATACCGCTATATTATATTATACCACCGATGGCAAGGAGTCGGGGGTACTATGTTCACTATTATACCGGCTCTAATTATTATTTATACACTGAGAGTAGAGGAATACTTACGGGAGAATAGTAGAAAAACTATATTATCCTATACCCACTTATCACGCTCGGTGAGTAAAAGTGAGATCTTTCCTGAGGGAACCTATACTATATACTCACGCTCTTTGAGGTATAATATTATATTGGGTGTTATAGCTAGAGGGTGATTATTTACCTATAGTAATATATAATATATACCCGAGTACCCTTGTATACTATACCTACGGGGTATGTAGAACTTTATCCACATCTCATATAATATAGTATACCCTGGTTAGTACCCCTCAGTCGTATGAGTACTCGATAATAGCCCTACTAACTAGTAGTAAGATTTTAGTACCCTATATAAACTATATAGTTGTATATATTATAAACCTTTATTTAATCACATATTTTATTGAATAATATTTGAAAATGTATATTGAATAATAAATATAATATATACTAATATATATATATAAATATATATATATATAATATATATATAGTAATTATTGTATATCTATATAGTATATATATATATACAGCCTATATGTAAATATATAAATAGCAAATACAATTATATTTATGTTATTTATATATTTATTTTTATTCTTATTATTTTTATTTTTTATACAATTATTTATTTACAACAATAAACCAACATTTTTATATATATAAACAATTATATATAAGGATTTATATACGCAAATAAATTGTATTTATATATCTAATTATTATTCACATTTGTTAATATAGCTTTTATGTATATTAAAAGATCTTTTAGTATAATAGAATATTAATATGATTTATTTTATATTTATTTTATTTTTTTTTTTATTATTTATTTTTTATTTATTATTCATTTATTTTTTTATTTATTACTATATATTTTTATTAAACATTTTTATTATCGTAATAATACTCTCCTTTCCCACTCACAGGATTTAGTACTACAAAGTACTAATGTAACCTTATTATCCACTCATTGGAAACAATCAATCTGCATACCATTTATATCCTAAAACAATGATTATATGAATAATATGATTATTATATAAGTATAATCTGGATTTCGGAATCAATAATGTTGCTATAATGTTAGCATAAATTGTAATTAGAACAATTTCTCTCATTAAATACACAGTACAGTGTCATCCTATTTTAACTTATATATATATATATATATATAAATTTATATATATATAATATATATATATATTATTAATATATATATAATATATTATTAATATTTAATAGAAATTATGTAACTTATATCAGTATATATATATATATATATATATATATATATATATATATATTTAAATTATATATATATTAATATATATAATATATATACTATAATCTATATATATATAATATATACTAGTATATATATATAATATAGGTCCAGCTGTATAGCCCTACCTCTATGAATAAAGTACATCTATAATGTATAGTACAAATTTGTAATAATTATTATAAATTATAAATATACTATAATATATATATATATATAATATATAATAACTATAATATATAGTATATAATACATTACTTTGTACAGAGAAAAATAAATAACATTTTTTGAATATTGGAGGACAGGAACGTAAACAAGAAGCAATACACGCACTTATATTAATTTCTTTCATCGATGAAACTTCTCACAACGTTTTAAGTACACAAAAAAATTTCGTGATTTACGTTTGTGAGTGATTTGTTTGTGACGCACACATACAAACACAACCATTTTACAAACGTTTAAAAAATAGGAAAATAAAATATTGGAAAAAATTAATTTATAAAAGAGAGTTTAAAAAATTGATAATTATAGATTGAAAATATAACTATATTACATAATAAATCATGGGAATAACTTGCAACGCAAAAAGAGCTGTTAAGTGATAAGAATCTAGGGCTCTCAATCCAAATGCATAATGCAAGTCAGAGTATTCAAAAAGAGGAACGATAATGATGACTGTAAGTATTCATAGAATTTAGCATCATGAACACTAACACAAGAGTGGAACTTATAATTATTTACACATAATTAATGAGAGCACAATGTCTATGTCATATGAGCTTCAGGAGATAAAAGTAATGAACTAGAGAGAGTATTTGCACTCTATAGGAGACAACGGAGCAACATAAATACAGAGTTGTGTTTTTGGTGAGATTGTTTATTGTAGAAATCGCAAGAACTCATAAAGAGATAATATTATGGACAACACTTGGACGGAGAATATGAAAAAAAAAAGCGATAGTTATTTATAATACTATGCAAGGTACTTATAAATAATTATATGGTATAAAGGATGTGGTTATCCTTTTAATATAATAAGAGATGAGGTTTGGTTATAGACAAAAATGCATGAATACAAGGGAACTCTGAACTGCCGAGGGAGGAGGGAAACTGGAAGTGAGGGTTAAAGTGATATTTAGAGAGGGGGAGGAGGAGGTGGGAGGAATTCAAAGGGGGATTTACTGGTTAATGTAAAGGGATTTCAAAATTTAGGTCAGTGAGAGAACGGAGCTGGTATATTGCTCCAAATCCGTTTGACGATCTCTCTAGAGAAGCTCGTGCACAGGGTGGGTCCGCACTCCAGGTAAGTCGTGGTGTGTGTGGGCAAGCGGAGAGGATGAGACACATCGTTCGGGTAGGAGGGAGACCACGTATAACAATCGGACATTAAACAGACAGTCTATACACACAAACGAAGATATAATACCACAACATAACGGTATATCAAACGATAATTAGAAATACAAAAGGAGAATGATACATGTAATTCCATAGAGGGAGTATCATCTTTAACGTTCACTATATAATCAGAGGCAGTATAAAGTAGGAGTAAGTCACTTTACGTTATCTTTATATACTTTACTCACTATTTATTACTCGGATTTATATATATCTATAAATATATATAAATTTGGTATACTATATAAATATTTTATTTATAACATAATTATATTTATTTTATTTTTATTCTCAATATATAATGCGGGCACTCATCGAGATATTACAATACACAAAACAAATATACATTAAGACTACTAATGACCCAAACCCAAACATAAATGCGCAACATCAAACAAAAATAGTGTACGTCAGCGTAATGACGACATAATTCCGTGGCTCTCATCGTGTTTGTGTGCATGCGCGCCCCCAGGTGCCATCAAGCAACAATAAACAATATAAAAAAAATGTGTACACAACTCAATCGTGAGTTAATTTATTTTCCCGCAGAACACATAAACTTATGTAAGGGTTTACACGTTTACGTGTAGAAAGGTGTCGCTTATAAGTCTTATGCCTATCCCTTTGGCTTCTCTCTATTACCACTCACATCCTTACCGGCTTTAACAAAACTCACACCAACTTCTCTCACCTTCCTTGTAGTAATAGACATTAACATGGAGTATTTGACACAG
>JABUQX010052342.1:27500-30000 GCA_015478945.1 Trachelipus rathkii
ACTATAGTCTAGATAATAACATAGATTATATTGAATGATAGAGGTACGAAGTATGATAATAGAACCAAAAATTATTGAAGCTGCAATGTTAGGAAAACACAGTGTGTAAAAACGTGAGTTTATATTAATAAATTTGTATATATATTATAAGTAGTAGGAACCTACTACTAAGTGGAGATATCGATAGTAACGAATTATATTATTATTTATCAGTCACCCGGAATATATGTATAAGTATAATATTATGTCATATTATCTGCGTATTTTAGCCATATTGTATTCAGGCGTTATAGAGGCCGTATTTATTCACAACTACATAGTTATTAATTCCATTATATAATTATGGTATTTATTTGCCATAAAAATGAAAGAATACATTTATGTATACATTATATAAGTATATTATATATATCCTGATGTTAAATCAATATTTCAAAATTAGTCATACTATATTTCCAATGTATAATTAATACAGTATATATATATATGTACTCTATATATATATATAGATAGATAGATATTATTATTATTCATGGAATGGAATTCTGACGATATATATCATTTAATATGCTGATAGATAACATGCTATTATTTGTGATAGTATATGCTGAGCTCATAAGAGTGGAAGGTCTATGTATAGTTGGACGTAGTCTACTTAAAATAATAGCTACATAGAAGTTTTTTTTAGTATTTTTGAGAAAATATTTAGTTACTATATATATAAGCAATGTCGAATTTCAATAAAATAGACTCTAGTTATACGATACTATTATAGTATCCTGATTTATTAATATATAATTATATATATTATATGAAAAATATAGTGATCCAATATATATAAGTGTAGTATACTCGTTCATTATATATAGTAGGTAGTATTATTATATAGATTATTATTAGTGATGATTTAGCGAATTAGTATTATATATCAGTGTTTTTATATTATATTAGGTTAGGGTTTTATTTATTAACAGTATTTTAAGTTGATTAGTGCTGATATTATTATATATAAGTGTATATAGTATAATTATGATTATTATAAATTGCTATATTATAATTAATATTATATGTATATATCGATAGTTTTATTATTATATGCTATGATTCCTATCTTCTTTGGTATTGGTTGTTTTAGTTACTAGTTCTATGTTATGTACAAATAGGCAGTATGTAGATATGTATATATGTATAAAGATGAGCTAGTGGTAGTTGATATATTATGTTATATATATTATATATATAGTTAATATATAATATATATATATAATATATTATATATATATAATATATATATATAGATAATAATTTATGATATATAATATATATGATATATTATATAATACATATAAGTATATATATTATATATTATTAATATATATATTATACTACATAAATTATATATATATATATATAATATATATTATATATATATGATTATATTTAGAGTATATATATTAATATATATATATAAGATATATTTATAATATATATTATATATATATATTATATAGTATATATATAGATATATAAAATTAATTAAGTATTATAATATATATAATATATATATAATAATATATTTTTATAATATAATATTAATATTAATAAATATATTAATTATAATAGATTAATATAATATATATAATATTATAATATATTATATATATATATATATCAATATATAATATATATATATAATATAATAATATAATATTACATATTATATATATTATTAATATATATACTATTATATATAATATATAGTAGTATAATAGTATATATATATATATATATTATATATATATATATATTATATAATTATATGTAATAATATATATATATGATTATATTAAATATTTATTATAATAATAATTAATATATATATATATATATGTAATTATTAATATATAATATATTAGTATATTAAGTATAGTATAATATATAGTATATATATATTTATATTATATATATAATATATATATTATATATGTGTAGTATTAATATAAATATATAGTATTTTATATATATATATAAGATAGTATTACTAGTAATATTATAATATATATATCTATAATATATAATATATTATATAATATATATAACATTATATAGTATATATATTATTATAGTTAATTTAATATATATATATAATAGCTATATATATTATATAATTTAATCATAATATAAATATAATTATAGATATAATAATAATATTATGATAATGATAATAATATTTATTAAGTATATATATCGATATAGGTATATAAATAATTTTATTTAATATGTATTATAACTATATGATTATTAATATATAGTAATATTAAATATAATAATATTACTTGTATCATATATATATTAAACACTTAAGTATATAATTATTTTATATAAGTACTTATATATATAATGATATAATGATATAATACCAATAATTATGATATGGATAATAATTTTTGGTGTAATAAGCTAAAGAGATAGTCTATTATAGATTATTTAGATTATATTA
>JABUQX010052342.1:32500-47500 GCA_015478945.1 Trachelipus rathkii
GATAATTAATAGGTAAGAAGTGATATATTCAGAGCCCGCATAGGCCGTAGTTCTAGACTGTCCGCAGTCATACCCCATATAGATTAGATTAATTAGGAATAAGATGTAGGAAGCTGATTAACCCCTCTAGGAGTGTTCAAGAAAAACAGTCACCATAATGGTGATAAAGATAGTAAACTTAAGAGAGCCGCATGGTCCTGGTTTTGACTGTCCCCCAGTCAAGCCTAATAAAGATTAATAGGATGAAGAGAACCCGCATTTCCCTCACAAGAATGTCCCAGTTCAACCCATATAAAGTTAATGAAGATAAGAGATAAATACTTGAAGAATCAGGCATGGGACTATCTATAACTCGTTCCCTATTCAACGCGAATAATTAATTAATATTTATAAAGTAATAAGTAGATGCCAGACGAGCTGATCCATCGGTATGAATAGATCCAGTCAACTCAGAATAAAAAAATAGAAGGTAATACTTTAAGAGAGCCGCATTGGTCCTCTTTTAGACTGTCCCTTAGTGTAAACAATAAAAAATAGTAATTAGAGATGCGCATCGGGCCCCTTTTGATATGTCCCAGTCGAAACCATGAGAAGTAATATAAAAATAGGAATGAATGATTACTTAAGAAGCAGCATGGGCCTATCTAGACCGTCACAGTCAATTAATAAAATACTAATAATAGAATAATAATTAAGCTGCAACATTGACGCCTCTAGAATGTCAGTCAACTCATAAATAATATGATAATACTGTAAGAATCCGCAAGTGCCTTTTTAGTACTGCGCCAGTCAATCAAATAAGATAATAATTAAGAAAGCCGCATTGGCCCCTCTAGAGTGTCGCCATTAATAATTATAAAAGTATTTTAAGAAATAGAGAATAATTTTATATAATCAAATGTAATTTAATGAATATTATTTTTATAAATTAATTTGAAGCCCACTGCGCCGTGACCTAGACTGTGCGCCGAGTGTCAACAACAAGAAACTTAAATAAACTAAGAGTAATAGTTCAGAAGCCGATGAAGGCCTATCTAGACTGTTTAGTCAACCTAACGAAATTAAGTTTAATTAAGATGAATTATTCTTAATTATTAATATTATGTGTTACTGGACCAGTTTAGATTCGGTTCCAATAAAATGTTCAGAGCATTGGTTCTGGTATTTATTATTATTATGGAGTGACTGGAACGAATGCTCTAGAGGGCCGAATTGGGGACTGTTACAGATTATTATTCTTAAGTGTCTTATTTGATGTGTTTGATTGACTGGGACAGAGGTCTGGTGGCCCAGGTGTGGCTTCGTTAATTTATAAATACTACTATTTCATGTAATTGAGTATTGAGTTTATGTAATAATTTTTTGTCTTAATTACTGTAATTTTTTATGGGATGACTGGGTTCCGATTCTCTATGGAGGGGCAAGGTGCGGTGCTGTCTCTCAATTATGTAGATGTTTAGTTGGTCGAACTGGGAGCATCCTATAAAGAGCCATGTGGCTGTCTATAGTATTATTCTTGTTTTATAATGAGTTGACTGGGAACTTCTAGAGGGATCAATGTCGAATTTGGCGTTACCGTAGTTTATTTTTATGATTATTATGTAGTTTTTGTGTTAATGTATAATCTAGAAAGGATCATGCGGCTTCTTAGTATTATTTCTTATTTGTTATTTATTATGACATTCTGAAGTAGGTGCTCTGATGGTGGCTTTCTGTAAAGGTTATTAATGGTTTAATTGGTTGTGACTAGGCGACAGTCTAAATATGGACCATGCGGGCTCTTAAGTATTTATTCCTTAATTTATTTTTCATGTTGACGTGGGTAGCGTTTGTGAGTTTCAATGTCGGCTTTCTTAATTATTGATTTTAAGTACTTATTGTTTGGTTGACTGGGACAGTCGCGGTAGATAGGCCCATACGTCTTCCTAAGTATTATTCAAATTATTCTTATTAGTTATGGGTTGACTGGGACATGTTAGAGGGTTCCTTTGCAAGATTTATGTCTTAATATTATTTTTTATTGGGGTTGGTACTGTGACAGTGCGTATAATTTAGGAACGCATTAGCGGCTTCTTGAAGTATATTCTTTGATGTTCATATTGGGTTGACTGGGACAGTTCTGGAGAGGGGTTAAATGCTAGCTTTTAATATTATTCTGGATAATTATTTGAAGTCTGCATTACCTCTCGTAAAGATGTGGTCCAGTCAACTCCATAATAAATGAAGAATATACTTAGGAACCCGCAAATGGTCGCATTTAGACGTGCCCGAGTCAGTTCAGATAAGAAATCAGTAGTTAGAAATGCCGCTAATGGCCTTTGTGAAGTGTGCCTCAGTCTAACTCATGTATGAAAATAAGTTAAAGTAAGGATATTATCTTGAGAAGCCGCATATTGGTCCTATCCTAGACTGTTCGCGCAGTGCCGAAACATGAAAAATATAGTATACTCCTTAAGTTTAAATAATTATATTAAGATAAGCCGCAGGATGTGACGGCCTCTAGGAACTGTCCTTGTCAGAGCTGCGATATAAGACAGGAATAGATGAGATTCAGGAGGACGCAGGTCCTTCTTTCAAGAACTGTGTCCATTTCAAGCAAATGAAAAATTTAATAATTAACCGCAGTTATATAACTAAATGTAAAAAAGTTTTGTAATTTTTTTTGTAAACCATAAATATGTTGTTTAGTTTGGTGTTCTAGAAGGTTATGGTATGCTTGTTTTTGATGTAAACTAATTAGTTTCAGTAGGATTTTTGCCGTTGAGTGAGGGTATTAGTCATGATGCAGGTGGGATTTGACTTTGGCGAAAAATAACTTATTTTTTTGGGAATGATTGAAAAGAATTTTCAGATAATTTCCAGGTTTTATTATTGGGTATATTATATATATTATATAGTAGTATATATATATATTTAATATTATATATATATATATTATATATATATATAATATATATATATCAAGTATATATAGTATATATATTATATATATCCTGGAATTACAACTTAGCAGGCCTGGCAATTGCGTTCGCCAGGCGCCAGTCAACACTACCGTTGTTGCTGTGGATTACTAACACTACGAAGTTTGCTTCCTGTGCGGTGGGTGTGAGAGTGAGTCCACAGGCATAGGCCAAACATGCAAACCGTTTGGTTTGCTATAATCTGCTCGTCGGGAAAGATGCGCTAGTACTAAAGATCCATCGGCGATGGATCTAGTGCTTGGACTGGCTAAGTCCTTTTCCCTAAGTCCACGAGGCAGCAAAGCACGCAACGACCACCACAACCAGGGCACCTGGCTGGTGATTGATGCTGGCGTGCTGCTAGCTGATGTCTAGTCTCGCTTCCTGAGGAGATTTAAACTGTAGCACGCCTGCAAATTCGTCCAGCCATCAAGCACCGTGGTAACTTATAGATACTAACACTACTAGAGTTTGTGTTTCCTTCCTGGCGTTTTTTGAGTCCCACAAGCGACGAGCAAGCAGTCAACGTTTCGGTGTTGGCTTACGTACCTGCTGTTGTCGGAAAAGACATTAAGTAAAAGAATGTCCATGCGAGATGGGATGATGGGTTGGGAGCTGCTTGAAGTTTTTTTCTAAAGTCCACGAGTAGCAAACACCCACCACCACCAGACCAGTGGCAGCTGGCTGGTGATGGATGATGGTGAGTGGGATGATGGGCTTTTTGCCTTCCTTAGAGATTACACTTAGCGCGAGCCTGCGAAGTTCGTTCAACCAATCATGCAACCACCAGTGTTTTGGATGAGCGTGAAGTGTTTTCCTCTTGCTGAGTCGCCAGGTGTAGTAGCAACTCGTTACGGGTTTTTGATATACGCTGTTTCATGCGGAATAAAAGGAAAAAACAATTGAACTTCTAAATAGACGTGTGCAATAATGTTTTTGCCAAATTGTTTTTGGTGTTTTAGCTTTGTAGTGTGTACATTGTCTTTTTTTGGTGAGATATGTGAATGGGTTCTAATGTTATTTCTTCTGTCGTGGCTATTAGAAAAATGGTTCCACTTATCTTCTTTCTCTAGCCCCTTAAACTATGCTTCTTCGTGATAGAAACACTCCCTTGCCAATGTCCCGTGAATAATGGAAAAGATTCCGTTAACATCCGCTGTTGATCATCATGCTTCTATCGTGAGAGTCTCTGGACCATCTTGTGGGAATATGGGAGAACCAATTGTCAATGTGTGTTCTGACATATAGATGTCAGCACTGTAACATTGTTCTGTATTGCTTATTGATGTAAGCCAGCAGGTTTAAGATGTTCCTTGCCGCGTCAGGTGGCTAATATTCAGCTTTCGCTTATTTATTTAGTATATATATTACTAGTAGTATATAGTAGTATATATATATATATATATGAATTATAATATATATAGCATATATATAGTAAGGATATTATTATAGTATATTATATATATATATATATATATTATATATAGTAGTATCATATAGTATGATATATATTATATATATATATATATATAATATATATATATATATAATGATGATATATATATATATAGTATATACGGTAGTGTAATATATATAGGTATATATATAGTATTATATATATATATATATATATAGTATGTATATATATATATTAATATATATATATGTATATTGTATATATATATATAGTATTAATATATATATATAATAATGAGTATATATATATATGATAGTAGTTATAATATTATATATATATTATATATATATGTAGTAGTATATATAATATATAGGTATATATATATATGTGATGGATCGAATAACCGATATAGTTATAGTATATATAATATTAGATATATATTATATATTAGTACTATATATATAATATATATATAGTATATAATAGTGATATATATATATGTATATAGTACTCAAATATTTTTTGATTAAGGTAGTCCAATGAGAAAAATTTATAATGGTATATGAATTTGCACGGACATTCCCACTGTATGGATAGTATCATACACAGGTTGTTTCTAAAATAACTCGATGTTAGTTTTGTAATACCAATGAAAGATGGTGCAAGTTTGCAAGCTTACTTATGCTCTAAAAGATCACGTAATAATGAATAGTACATGTTATTATATGTGTAAAGAGTTTTGATAAAATACAGAAAATATGTATAAGTTGTTAAAAGTATGACAGGTTGTCAGACAGAAAGGCGTCCATGAAAATTTTGGGCGCAGTGAAAAATATTCATGTCCGGCCATGTTTGTTGCTGATGATTAATGGCGCGGGCAAGACAAATAAGTTGGCCATATAAGGTGCGGCTAGAAGAGAACGATGTTTTGTCTTGAAAGCCTCGCTGGTCACATCCCAACGAATTAAATAAATTAAATCAGTTTGGATAGTTCGTTGGGATCCCATTTTAATATACCGACCTGCTACTTTGCGTGATGATCATATCATACAGGGGTAACTAATGGTTAAGAAGCCGCTGGGCCCCCATCGTATAAGATTCCCAGTCAACCCATATTAGTAATAAATAGATGAATAATACTTAAGAAGGCCGCAGGGCCTTTCTAGATCCACTTCAGCCGTATTATTGTTCTCAGAAGCCAAAAATATCTCCTGCGTTGCTTTATGTTGCACTCGTCGTCCAACCTATCTAGGTGTCCTTTTCTAATAGAGGTGCTAAAGATTTTAGACCATATTCAGAGACTGGCCTACATCTATTTATAGCGACATTTTACAATAGACAATGATATATAAATTGATCGTGCATTGGCTATTAATGTCTTCCAAGATTTTTCACCCTAGGCCTAGTTTGCTTGGTTCAAAATCTTACAATGGAAACAATGAAACAGCAATACTAAAGATGTTACAGACTTACGGGTTTACAATGTCAATAGTTTGTTGAAAATTGAAAGAATATAAAATTAAACGTTGTAATGGATAAATAGGGGTTTTATTTTATAGTATTTTTTTATGTTTCTTGTGTGAAAATACTTCTAGATCGTTATACAAGAAAGTAAAAAAATATTTATTAAAAAAATAAAAAAATAGAAAAAATAAAAAATTATGATTTATTTATAATTAAAAAAAGGTCAAGTTAAAAAAAGTCAAGCTTATGTTTTTTCATTTGATTTTTTCCGTGCTATATTATATAGTAATATATATTATAATATATAGTATATATATATATATATATATATAGTTTATATGAGTATAATATATAGTAAGTATATATATATATAGTAGTATAAGTATATAATAGTATATAGTATATATATATATAGTATATATTATATACTATGATGATATATATATATAATTAAGCTCAGGTATTAGATTAACCGTGACAGAGTTTGTATTAACTTGCAGGTGTCAGAATTGTGTGTCGCATGTTTGATAGAATTTGGTGCCTTGATGTGTGCCAGAATTTTGTCCTTTTCTTA
Source organism: Trachelipus rathkii (assembly GCA_015478945.1). Lineage (NCBI taxonomy): Eukaryota > Metazoa > Arthropoda > Malacostraca > Isopoda > Trachelipodidae > Trachelipus > Trachelipus rathkii. The sequence continues at coordinate 38,916 of JABUQX010052342.1, forward strand.
TTCAAAAGTGATCTTGCAGACAGTTATGGAATCAGTTTCTTTTTGACCTTTATTGAGATAGATGGAATTGTGTTAGACTTAGATTGTATAATTTCTGATAAAACAACGGTTTGGCTGAGCATTTTATGTTGTTAGATAAGTTAATTTTAGAGTCCTAAACTTGTGTTTGTGAATAGGGAATGCAATATTTTTGTAAGGGGAAAGTTTCAATTTTAGTTTCCGCCTCTGCCTAAAAGATTGTATCAAAAGCGATTTACAATTTACAATTTGCAGTCTATTCCTTTTAAATAAATGTAGGTTTATTAGATGGTAAGGTATATTGTTTATCGGGTTATTTAAGAAACATGAAAGTTCGCCTGTTATCGACATTTATTGAAGCTTCCATCGTAAGTGGCGGTTTTTCTAGGTTTTAATGTGAGTATATTATATATATATATAGATTATATAAGTATATTATATAATAGTAAAGTATATATGATTATATTATAGTATATATAGTATAAGTATAATATAGTATATTTATATATATGTATATTATTATAGTATATATTGATATATATATATTTCATTCATTTTATTTTCACATGGCTTTCAATATAATCGAAAATCCGCATTAGGCTTAACTCGTACTTCGGTTGCTAACAAAATTTAGATCCTTATCTTGTGGGCATAGCAAAATCCATTAGGTTAGGTCTTTTAGTTGAAGGCTAACGAAATCCGTAAGGTTAGGGTCGAACGTTGGGGCTATCGAAGATCCATATAGGTGTAGGAGCCTGACTTGTGTGGGCTGGATAAGTTTAGGTTAGGGATAAAGTTTGGTTAGGGTAGCACACCGATTTAATATATATATATATAGTATATAGTATTATTATATATATATATATGATATATATATATTATAGTTAGTATTATATATATATATATTATTAATATATGGTATATATAGAGATATTATATATATATAATTATATATATTAATATATAATTATTTTATAGCTATAATGCCAAGAGAAAATAACATTGCCATATCAGAATCGTTACATTAAGTTTTAACTTCGACTCCATTTATGCGAAAAGACAGATTTACTTTTAGTGGGGTAAAGGTTATAAAATAGTTATAGTATTGATATAGTATAATATAGATAATATATATTATATATATATATATATATTAACTAGTATATATATATATATAGTAGTATAATATAGTATATATATATATATATATATATAGTATATGATAATATATATAGGTATATTTATTATATAAAAATATAGATATAGAATATATATATTATATATATATATTATAAGTAGTATATATTATAGTATATATATAGTATTTATAGTATAGTATATAATATAGTATGTATATATATATATAGTATAGTATTTATATAGTGATTTATATATATATATAGTATATTTATATATATATATGATATATATGTAGTATATATATATAATATATATATTATATATAGTATAGTATATTGATATATTAATATATAGGCCAATTAAAGAAGTTATTCCGCAATAAGTGCATATCGTCGGAAAACTAAGATACGGTCGAAGAAAACTGATAACATCATTTTGGGAATCGTAGCGTATGAAATTTGGTGTTAGAAAGGCTGAAGTTTTTTTTTATCCAAATATAGCGAATTGGTAGAAAGAATAACTAATAAAAATATATGAAACCACCGTAGTAGTATTTTTTTAGGGGCTCGAGACGATGGTGGGACAGTGAGGGGGGACGAAAGTTGTTTGCCATACCCTGAAGGAGAGGGGCGGAGGGAACGTCCCCGGACACCCAAATAGCCAAGAGCTGGGATTCGTAGACCCGCCCCGGAGGGGGGAATTAGTCCTACCCGCGTCCTCCCAGGAAGCCGAGAGACCCCGACTCTTAAAATCTTTGCGGTTTATCGCGCTGGGGTATTCTTTTGTTAACAACAAAAAAAGTCTTTTTTCATTACAATTATAGCTAGGGCTGAGTTCGTAAATATGTTATTAGTTTGCTTGTACTTATCGTAATTTTGGAGATATAAAAGAAATAGAAAAAATAATAAAAAGTTGGATTTTGCGCCATACAATGTGTCATACGGTGAGTGTCCATAATAGTGTGTATCAGTGTGTCGTTGTAGCCTAGTCGTCTACTGGGTTTCAAAAGTATCATGAGGGGAACTCTTTATGTTACAGGCCAAATATATAGGTATATAGTATGATTATTATATATGTAGTATATATGATATATAGTACGTTAGTATATATATTATAGTATATAGTATATTTATATGATTATATATATAGGTTATAGTATAGGATATATAGTATATATATATATATTATTATGATATGATAGAGTATATATTATATATATATGGTAATATATGTAGACATATATATATATATTATGTATATTATTATATATATATATTATATATAGTATAATATTATATATATTATATATGATATATAGTATATATTATATATTATATATAGTATATATATATATATATATATAGGTGATTTATGCTCGAATAGTATATGGGTGTTATATATATATATATAATATAGTATATATATAAGTAGTATATAATATATATTATATATATATATGATATATAGTAATTATAGTATATATATATATAGGTATATATATATATATATAATGATATATATATGAGTGTAGATAATATATGATAAAATAAATATATGTATATATATATATAGTAATGATATATATTATAGTGATATATATATGATATATATATATCTATATATATATTATATATTATATATTTATATCATATTGTAAATAATATATATCATATATATATATTATAGTATATATATATATATATATATATATAGTTATTATGATAGATAAGTATAGTATATATATATATGTAGTGTATTAATAAATATATATATATATGTATGATATATATATATATATAAATATTTATATATATAGTATATATATATATATATACTTATATAGTATATATATATTAGAATAATATATAGTATTAGTATATTATATATATAATAAATATATATAATATATAATATATATATATATAAGTATGATATATATATATATATAGTATATATATTATTATTGTATATATATATATATATTATATATAGTAGTATATATATAGAATATAATATAGTATTATTATTTATATATATATACATATATATATATTATATATAATAAGTATTATATATATAGTATTATATATATATATAGTAGTATATATATATATAGTATATATATATAAATATATTATATATAGTGATATAGTATATATAGTATATATATATATATTATGTAATGATTATATATATTATATATAGGTACATATACATGTATCTATATATTTATATATATAAGTATTATTAGTATATATATATTATATATATAGTATATATATATTATGTATTATATATATATAGTATTAGTAATATATAATATATATATATATAGTATATAGTATATATTATAGTTATCATATATACATAGTATAGTATATGATAGTTAGTATGATATATATATATATATTATAGTATATATAGTATATATGATATGTATAATAATTATATATAGTATATTATATATATTATTATAGATAATGATGTTATTATTGATATTTAATATAATATAGTATATAATATATTATATGATTATAGTAGTAATTATTATGATATTAAGTAGTATATATATGTAATCCTATTATATATATAGCTATATATAGTATATGTATATATATATATATAGTGGATATATATTATATATAGATATAGCAGTATATATAATTTTATATATAACATATATGTATATAGATATAAATATGATATATATATATTATATTATTCTATATAGTATTTATAGTATATACGTATTATAGTATATAGTAGTATATATATTTTATAGTATGTATATAGTATATAATATAGTATATTATATTTAATATAAGTTATCATAGTATATATATATATAGTAGTTATATAGATAATATATATATATATTAATATATAGTAGTAAAATATATATAGATGTATTTATATATATAGTAGTATATATATCGTATATATATGTTTATAGTTATATATAATAGTATTATATATATAGTATATTTTATATTTATATAGGTAGTACATATATATATATCATATATAATATACTATATATATATATATTATAGTATATATATAGTATTATTATTATTATTGTCTATATTAATATAGTAGTAGTATATATAGTATATATATATAGTATATATATATATATATAATATAGTATTATATAGTAATATAATATATAGTATAAATATATATATATATATATATGACATATATAGTCATAGTGGATAGTATATATTATATATATTAGTATATAAGTATAATATTTTTATATAAGTATGTAGTATATATATATATATAGTATGAGTATATATAATAGTATATATAGTATATAGTATATATAATATTATATAGTATATAGTATATATAGTATATATATATATATGTATATAGTATATATATATATAGTATAGTATATATAGTAGTATAGTTTATATATATATATATATTTATGAAAATAAGATCATAGAAATAGATATGCAAGAAGATGCTGCAGAGATATCTGTTACAGCTGTACGAAGAAACGATCAGGAGGAACCAGCCATCTCCTCAATCAATCACGGAGCTTCTACCAGCGGGACGAGTGACGTAGATTACACCTTAGCGTCAGCCAATCACAAGCCCCAAAAGAAAGTAACAACCAATCAAGAGAAGCCTGAAAGGACTCCACGTGTAGTACTTAAACAAAGTAGCAAGGATTTTAATATTGAGGTACGCGCAGCTTTAGAGCCAGAGCTATTGCATGAAGAAAAACACAAGATAGGAAGCAAGTCTGCCAACTGTACAGATGAAAATCAGCTGTTTGAAAATAAGCACGTAAATCTAATAACAAGTTGTACCGAGAGTAGTAAGATCATTATTGAAAAGTTTAAAAGAAAATTTGATTATAATTACTTAACGAAAGGCAGAGAGATGATGATTACACAAAAAGCTCAGTAGATAAGAAGGAAAATAGAGCTTTAAAATTGTCAAACAAAAGTTTTGGTTTGAAAAGGAAGAATAGAGGTATTTGTGGATATTTCAATGGGATATGCACGAGTGATAGTGCCAGAATCTTGTATCGAAGAAATTATAAAGATATTTCACCTGCAACGACACCTGGGCATCAATAAGACGCAAATTGCAGTGAAATCGGAGTTTGTTTTTAAAAATATGCACAAGCGTGTTAAGAATATTGTCCGCGCTTGTGAATAATGCTAAGTTAGTAAAATAGGTCGCTCGATAAACCCTGAATATGGAAAATACAGAAGTGAAATTCAAGTTAGAAACGTTAAATGATGATATAGTTAAGCTACCACCTTGCCATGGTAATAAACATTTATTTACCTTAATTGACCGATTTAGTAATTTTTTTGTGGGCAATTGCAATTAAAGAGATCAGTAAAGAGACCATTGTTAAGGTGTTATTACGCGAAATCTCCCCATTTATTAGCGTGCCAGATGCTTTTATTACAGATCGCCGGGGGGGCGGGTTCACCTCCACCTTATTTCAAGAGGTGTGCATTGCTCATTATACCACATCGCCCTAACAGTAACGGAAAGACAGAAGATCTGCATCGAACGCTTCTAGCTTGCTTAAGGTGTATGTTGGCAGAGCCAGAAATGAAAAAGCAAGATTGGTTGCAAGTTTTACCTTTTGCAATATTTGCATTGAGACAGGCGCCCATCGCCGAAGGTGGTGTAACACCTGCACAGCTGTTACTTGGGCAAACTGTTAATCTGCCTGGAGGACTGGTAGATACAACAGCACCCGGCAGGCCTATGACCTATAATACATACATAGAAAAACTTGCAGCTCTGATGGAAAAACCCTCCTCAAACAGAACCAATCTATGGAATAGAAACATCTTTATGCCTAAAAATTTGAAGGACGCATAGTATGTGCTTGTGAAAAACAGACAGTATAATGTTAGAAAATTGGAACCAAAATACAATGGCCCTTATAAGGTCATCAAGGTTATGAACAATAATGTTTATATTTTGAAAGATAATAAGAAGGCAGCAGAGAACCTCCATAATATAAAGATTTATTATAGCGTTGTGGGGGTTGGAAAGGAGAAAGAGAAAACGGAAAGGGAAAATTTAATATCTGAAGGGATACTTATAAAATAAAATAAAAATATCTTTTTTTTCAGGAAGTATATAATAAAGGTTAAATAAATTTTAACGAGACCTATTTACTGCATTGGTTATTATTAATTGGTCTTTATTGTAGTTCTTTACCCTCTAACATGGAGTGTCTCTGATTCTTCCTTCCTCTTTCCTTTTAAAAGGATTGTTAATGAATTTTAATATTCGGGTCACACTAAGGTTCTTTAATTATAATTATATATAATATATATATATATTATATATATATTATATATATATATATATATAGTATATATATATAGTAATATATATATATAATATATATATATATATATATAAATATATAATATATGAGTTTAAAACCCTCAGAAATCAAAGGATCACCATTTAGCACTGATATAAACAATCATTTCTGTGTATTTCTTTGTTTGTGTAATGGGCAATGTGTGCCATACAAGTCTGTGCACTTCTGTAAAGGGCTGACATTCATGACCCTCCTGTGCCGCCTTATAAAAGTCGTTAAAATAATGCTATGTCGTTTGTTAAGTAATTCAAAACTGTTAAAAAAAGCATTCAAGTGACCAATTGAGATGTGTGAATTTGAATTGTGACTAGGGGCCGCTGCATTCTTAGGCACCGGTCATCATATGTTCAGGATTTCTGTTAAGAACCTAGCCGAGAGAGGTCGGCACTGCTTGAGTGTCAGTTATAATAATACAATAATTGTGTATTCCATTATTGTGTCTTATTAAATTGATTGATCTTACCTTTATTGCCAGATTGGCAAAGAAGCTAGTAGCTTATTCTATTTGATTTACTACTGTTAAAACAAACAAAAAGAAAAATCTCCACTTTTCAATATTCCAAGCAATCAGGAAGTCGCTGAGTTATCTCTGTCTGTATATAATATTATATATATATATAATATATATATATAATATATAATATATATATATATAATTATATATATATATATATATATATATCTACTTCGTCAAAATTACTGCACCACTGGCTCATTATGACGTAACAGTTACAGTAAATGGATCCAGAACGCTTGTACTTTATAATGCACTATAAACATAGCAATCGGGGATACATTTAACAAGTGTAAGATTGTCGATGAGGCCCTATAAAATCCTCTGGGGTCGGCAAACGGTCCTGGTAATTGTGGCGGATGCATTTCCTCCAACGGGGACGTTATAGCGGTGAATGGGTTTGTGTGTGATGGTGCTATCTCAATAACGTGTATGGCCACCTCTGGTGCGGATTGAACGACTTGGCACCGTCGTTGCATGCTCTCAATGAGGTGTCGAATGTCCTCCATGGAAATCTAATCCCAAACGCGACGCACCGCCTGCTGCAGGGTCTGGAGGGTTCCTGGTGGTAGTTGCAGCTGTCACAGCCGCCATTTCACAGGTACCACAAACCGTTTCCATTGGTCTAAGTCGAGACTGTAAAAGCGGCCAATCCAATGTCCCTGATTTGACCGTCGTTTAGGTATTTCGATACCAAAATCCTAGACTGGTGTGGTCTTGAATTATTATGCATTAGGACAAATCCGTCACCGATGCAGGAGGTATATGGCCCGATATACGGGTTAAGGATGTCTGAGATGTACCCTGTGGCGGTTAGGGAACCACCATCTGGGCCGTGCAACTTGTACGACCCCCGTTTAAAGATATGCCTACCCAGACCATAGGAGATCCACCTCCAAATGACAATACATCCCGCATATTACATTGCGCCTACCTCTTATTAGATTGTCGATAGGCTCTGGATCTTCGATCGGAGGTGTTGAGACTGACTCTGGACCTTCATCCGTAAACAGCACATTTTCGCTCAATCGACGACGGTCCGATGTAGATGTTCCCGGGCAAATGCTAGTCGCGCCCATCGGTACTTCCTGGTTTGTCGAGGTCATATGGTCGGTCTCCGTGGCCGCAAATAATGTTATGTGGGTCGTCGACGCATTGTATTATCAGTTACCCAGGTCCCATGTACCTCCTGCATCTGTTTAATAGAAAGGTGCTTTTGGCGTTGTATGGTGGTTTCCTATGGCCCGCTACGCGTTAATAACGGTCTTCAACGCAAAGTCGTGGCACGCTGCCTTCCCTGTTCCCGCCGCCTTGCGTACTCTCTGTGGTGTCGTGGTCGCTTGCACGATCTCCGTGCAATGATTGAGTGCGCTTCACCAACCGTCGACCGAGTTCACACCTGAATGGACCACGTACTCAACATGCTCCAGCCAAAACCTTCCCCCAATCACTAAAGCAGGAGTTACGTGGTTTGTCCATTTACTCTTATTATAGCGATGGCGGATTCTTAATATCACCCCAACACTA
>JABUQX010052342.1:55000-56724 GCA_015478945.1 Trachelipus rathkii
CATTCTCATACTTATTTCAATTCTGCTCCTTTCTTTTACTTTAAGAATTGCCTCTCGTCTTAATCTTTCCGATTCTATTCTCGCTGATCTGGATAGAATTTCCGGTGGGGTCGTCTCCTTGTGAAAATTCAATTCTTTAAAAACTCACTCTACAAATCTTACTCTCTAAGACACCTTCTAACTTTCCCCTATCTCTTTCGACGGTTCTCTGCGTCTCTCTGTTGACAATATAAACATCCTTGGCCTAACATAAACAAAAAAAATGTCTTGGAAACCCTCGCATCACTACGGTTGCTAGGGCGGCTCAAAGAAACTGGGAGAGTTCTGTTTAGATGCGAGACTTTTTTCCCTCTTCTCAATTGCTCCAGCTATACAAGGGCATTCATCCGAACCTTGTTATGGATACTGCTCTCATATCTGGGGAGGGGGTGCTCTGGTTTCACCCGGCTTTTTGGATAGGGTCAAAAGCCAAAAAGGCTTATAAACCTGTTCTTGTACTTTCCAGTTCCCTTGACACTCTATCTTTGCGGCTCGATATTGTTGCTTTATCTCTTTTCTATAGGTAACCGCAGTGGCCCAGGTGCTCGAAGAGAGCTTATCAACTCGCGTACATCCACCCTTTAACGTCGCCCTCTGTAGAAATCTAGGGGTGCTGTGTCTTGCACATGAGTTTTTGGGTTGATTTTAGATAACTCCAGGCTAGCTCGCTGCGGTGCTTCCTTTTTCCTGCCACATCTGTTTTGTGGAAATCCTTTCCATCTTCTGTGTTTCTGCTGAATTTATCTCCCCACTCAAAAACCTGCGTCCTTGCTCATCTGCGTAATTTACTTTAGTTGATGACTTCTGAGGCGTGCAACAGACCCCCTCCCTTGGAATACAGGGCTCTGCCCGTGAGTGGGGGTGACAACTGTAAATATAATAATATATAGTATATATATATATATATATATATATTATATATATATATATTATATATATATATATTAATATATATATATATAATATATATATATATATATAATATATATATATTTATATATATAATATAATATATATATTATATTATATAATAATATATATATATATATATATATAATTATATATATATATATATAATATAAATATTATATATATATATATATACTATATAATACTACATTATATATATATATATATATATTAATATATATATATAATATAAAATATAAATATATATATATATAATATATATATATATATATATATATTTAGTTATATAATAATATATAATATATATATATATATATATATATATATATTGCGTACCTTACACGATAACGATAGAAGGAACATGGTTTCAGGTAAATTTAGAAAAATTTACGTACATAACGAATACGATAAAGGAAGATGATTTCAAAGGTAAATTGAATTAATTGTTACTTTAGGTTAGGTTAGTAGGTTAGGTTAAGGTTAGGTTAGTTAGGTTAGGTTAGGTTAGGTAGTTAGGTTAGGTTACCTAACCTAACTCTAACCTAACCTAACCTAACCCAACCAACCCAGACCCAACCCAACCCAACCCAACCCAACCCAACCCAACCCAACCCAACCCAACCTAACCTAACCTAACCTAACCTAACCTAAACCTAACCTAACCTAACCTAAACCTAACCTAAAGTACAAATTAATTCAAAATTTACCTGAACATTTTCTTCTATCGTATTCGTATGTACGTAAATTTTTCAAAA
>JABUQX010052343.1:0-12500 GCA_015478945.1 Trachelipus rathkii
ATGAAGAGTGGGAGCTCCTTCCTTTTCTCTCATTTGTTTAATAGCAATTGCTGTTAGATCCTTATCTTTTATCGCGTTGTAATACTCTTCAGCACCCATAAGCCATTCCCTCACTTCGTTTTCAAAGCATCTGTAATCGACTTTATTCTAACCACTATTTCCAGCATAACGTCAAAATGATAATATCAACTACCATTTAACTCAATGTTAATCCTTAGTTTGCAGAATACGTGTGATCAATGGTACGATGTATCAGGTTTATAAAGCCCTAACAGTTCTGTAAATTTTAGTCCTAGTCAAACAAAAAGCTGTCAGCTGTAATAAATTACCGGACCTGATTTGTCGGTCGTGTTCAAGGATCACCAAAGAAACCTGCGTTGTCGGTGTCTGAGTTCTCTATTGCTTGTTTAAGCCTCAGATGCAGAGAATCTGTAATCGGCAGTATATATTGGTATGTTTGGGCCTGTGCTTTGAACTCAATCGTTTGTTCCATGAGTTCTTGTGATAGTTTGAGAACTCTTGCGGTGGCTTAGTGGACGCAGCGATAGCTAGATTGTAGACTTTGCAGTGTAATACGCGTAAGCATGTTCGGACAGAAACTATATGTTATGTCCACCAACTACATTTTCAATTTCCAAATCGGCTTGCTTAGCCAATGCCCAGACCTCGGCGTCACTGTGACAAATGATGTCTTCTGTAGCAGGTGCGCGTTCCGCCATTTTTCCCCAAAGAGAATTAAGACATAACTTTGCAATGAAACGGAGACCAGGGTTGCTCTTGATATTAGCCTTATCTAGTTTAACGCCTTCAATTCTTTCAAAAGCCTCGATGAAAATGTCAAGTTCAGGATCTGTGAGACTGGTGATACTACCCTGAAGCCTCAGTTTTCCATTTCAGGAAGGCTTTCACGTAGTCTGTGAACAAACCGATCATAGGTGTGAATTTCCAGATTTCAAAGATCTTGGTAATCTTGTAGCCTTTTTCAACAGCCAATTTTAGTTCGGGTGTTGTGTAAACACCCTTAATCTCGCGTTGACTATCAGTGTGAGTGCACAATCCCTCGTATCCTTCTTTAGCGCACGTCCGACATAGAGTAAATATTAGTCTTTCTTTATACCTCCCTGGTAAAACAGGAATGTATAAGTTTTGAGGAGGTAAAACGCTAACGTAAGCTACCCCGAAATATTTCTCGTGCATGTTCGCTATGTATTCAGGAATGCTAGGGATGTCACTGCCAACAAGTTTCTTCGGGATGCCTGTAGGGAACTCTTGAGATTTTTGTACCCAAGGGTACAACGATGTGAAATCTAAGTAACAAATTTTATTAGCACCGTCTGTGGGAGGGAAGTAATATACAAAGGGTTCTGTACGACCTCCGTACAATGCGTCGCCTATAATAAGTCTATTATTGGCGACATCGTTGCCTATTCTATTAACATACGGTCTCAAAAGTTCCGTATCCTCCTCCTCTTCGGCAGGGTCAGCGTTGAGTATACACTCACCAAGCACTCATCTTTCATTTTTTTCCATTCGCATTCCCACACCCTCACAACTTCAAAGCCGGCTCTTTTGTATGCTTCTTCCTGCAGCATGGTTATTCTATACCTGTCGAGACTGGAGACACCTCTATGTTCAAGCTTGCCATCCTCACAACTCTGATGCCCATGCCAAATACATCCATGGAACAAGTACGCTATGCGTTTCTTTTCCACGGGTCTAGCACCGGGTGCAGACGCAGCCTTATCCATAGCCTTCCATCTCTGTTCATTCCTGGGTTTCAGCTGGTTGTCTACTTGAAGCTGTCTGAGGGCTACAAAGGCATCTCCGTCAATAGGTGTATAATCAACAACAGGAACCTCTGTGTAACCGTCAGGATGTACGTGTTTATTCTTAAATTTAAACACTCGCTCGCCGCCATTCCGGGCATGGGTTATCCTTTGGCCAGTATACTTCTCCATGAAGGCTATCCAACGAATACCTTCATACGAATAATTTTTCTCTCCGTGTCGACTAATATGAGCAACAGTATCATCTTTCATATAATGAGTTTTAAAGACTCTAAAACATAATGAAGCAATTGTACAACATTCTGTTAAACAGAATTTGGAACATATCAATGAACATCTTTCGGAATTTTTCAAAACTTTGTCGTAAAATGTCAACATCCTGCACACAATATTTAGTGCATTCTGATTTAATATCATACTCTTTTTCGAACGAGCTATACCACTCGGTAAATTCTCGTTTCTCTGACTCTTCCATGCGATCAGTTTCAAATAATTCTCTAGCAGGTATCCGACCAACATAATTTACATTATCCAGAGTAAGAAATCTATAGGGGAAGAACCCCTTAGCTACATCACCTTTAAGCCCCATGCATTTAGGTAGCTTCCTTTCAAAGCACAGGGCATTAATAAAAAATTCTAACTTATAATCAGACTGTCAATACGTGACTCTCAGTTCCAGTTTTAAACAGGTTCTAGAATAACACTAGCACGGGTCTTGCTAATTGAGAGATTGAGCAACGAATTGAAGTGTCACTTACCTCTACCTGCTACTATTATTCGTCTTTCTGCCATTGTTTTTTTGGAAAACTAATAAAATAATTTTATGAATTTTACTGCGACTGGAACACTTGTCTGTCAATCCATTTTCAGCATTCAAATCCAAATGGAAGATTTCCTTTCGTTTAGTTCCACATTTCTCGCACTGTTCATTTCTTAATTCTTTATCGCTGCATTTATAACAGACCAACATGCTCACAAGTAAGTACGGTACCATGTCAACAACTGATTTACCGTCACCTTTATCAGTTTCGTTGTGATTATACGTTTCCACATCGTAAAAAAATGTAAAAACATTTTTCTTTTCCTTCCAGTCCTTTTCTTTCTTTTTCAATGTTTTCATGAAACATTTATGAGCCCCTTTATCAGGGTTATAGCTCTCGTCGCAAACGAGACAACGTATATTCACACAGTCATGTTGAATCTTTCCTTGAGCATCAGCAATTTTCGTTGTATCACACAGCTCACAAATTTTTATTTTCTTACATACCCATTTGTTGTTTTTTCTATGGTTCTTAAGACATTCTTCATTATAAAAGTTACGATTACATTCAGGGCAATACTTTAAAGGAATATTATTATCTTCAGCCCTTCCCCCGCATTCATATGTGAGACACTGTTTACATTTATAATATTCACATTCCTGGTTTAGATGTAAAGCCATATTTGTTACAAAACTGTAACATTGTCTACAAAAAATTTCACCCGTTATATTCTTAGGATTCACACTACCTATTGTTAATTTGATTTTATCGTTGGGAAGAGGGTAATAATAATGAGTATTGACGGCATCCCATCCTATTATATACAAATCTTTATCTCTATCATTTTCTCTTGGTTTATAAACCACATGCAACTTTTCATCTTTATCGTTTCTGTAGACAAATATCCTACAATTTAAGACCCGTTCTATTATAGCAAATTTATCAACAGTCAAAGGTTCAGCATAATTTAAACCGCACTGATCGGCTATTTTCCGTGCCAATTTTACTATAGTATCAGTGTCAACATTATTTATCTTTTTTTTTTCGGTTACAACTTTTACACATGCAGCTATAGCTTTAAAGCCACAACCAACTGCATCAATCCTCCTATCATACCTACTTGCGCATAAATGACGTTTGATAAGATCAGGGTGGATAAAATTAACTTGATCAGGTATTATGGGTCCACTCCCTTCAGGGTTATGTAATACCTGGACTTCAACTATGAAATCGCTGAACGTAGCTTTTTATCTCCAGACTGAAAGGCCCTCTCCAGTCGGGTGCACAGGGTTATGAACACCAAAATCATCATTATCTTTTAACATCTTATGGGCAAAGGTTGAAACGTGGAATTCGGTTGCGAGCAAACCATCATTGAGAGAAAGTAACAAAATCCTTGCTTTTGTATTCTCTCAGTTCACCTCCTTGTTTAAAATGTTCCAATAGCACGAATGACACCTTCTGAAAACGCATCCTCAAATATCAAAGGACCTCGTTGAATACATTCTTCATTGCCCCTGATTCTGTACGATGAGTGTCATGACTCCTGAAATTTTCTAGAGACTGCAGTCGTTGTAATTTCTAATAATTCAGCTGTAAAATCTTCATCATCATCGTCATCATCATCAGCACCATCAACATCATCATCATCACGTTTTCTTTTGTTATTCTTCTGTAAAAAGAGAATCAATCATAAATATACTAGTAATAACATAAGACCCTATCTTAACCTAACTTACTGTTCTAATCATTTTCTTTATTGTTTTTAAATAATATATATATATTACCTATAGCTTTTACTTTAATTAATTAATTCATTCAACAGTAATGTAATTTAAAAGAATTTCGTAAAACTTACACTTACCTTTTCATCTGAGCCCTCAGTAGGGATCACATCCATAGGTGTATCTGCTGCTGATCGTTCACGTTCCGCTGTTCCCTGCATCCGGCATCAATTGATCATGTAATCTTCTTTTCTTGGCATCACGATTTGTGAAGGACCGACGTTTAGGCCTGTACAAGTTTTACATCTTCCACGGGGTGGATCAGCGTCTCGTGGGTTTCACCATTGATGTGAAGCTGGAGGATCGTTTCTATTTTTCTGTTGTTTTTGTTGTTGGAGTTGTTGTTGTTATTGTTGTTTTTGTTGTTGTTGTTGTTGTTGTTGTTGAACCCCACCCCCTCCTCCACCTCTGTTAAACCCACTAGCTCCGGAGATATAGCAAGAAAAGGGGCGAAACTGTATAATAATTATAAATAAAATATAGAAGTTCCATGTTTTCAAATAAATAAAACACTTACAAATAGAAAAAATTTTTTTAAGAAAAACAAATATTATGAAAAGTTTTCAAAATAAAATAAACTTTTTAGAAAAACAAATTTTTTAAGAAAAGACAAATTCTAATAAAGACAAATTTATTGAACCAACAAATTTTTTTCAAAGAAAACAATATTTAGAAAACAAATTTGTTAGAAAAACATATATTTAAGAAAACAAATTTTTAAGAAAAACAAATTTTTAAGAATAATAAATTTTTTATTTAAGAAAACAAATTTTTAAGAAAAATAACTATTAAAAAGTTTTCAAGAAAAAAATAAATAACATGAAAGTTTTTAAAATAAAAATAAATATTTGTATGTTAAATATTTAAGGTTTATTGTATATTGTTTTTTTACTTGCTTGCTTCCTATATAAGGTTTATATTCAACTGGGACATGTCTGGAGATTCTAACAGGTATCACGAAAACACAAGAACTGCATAAAAACATATTATGTGATTATTTTAATTATTTTATTAGTATTATTATTATTATTATTATTATTAAAGTATTATTTTTATTATTGCTTTTATTATTATATTATTATTATATATTATTATTATTATTATTATTATTATTATTATTATTATTATTATTATTATTATTATTATTATTATTATTATTATTATTATTTTTATTATTATTATTGGCCATTTCACCAAACGGAAAACACACACCTAGAGTAACTATCGCTAAGATGCAGACTCCACGACAGACTGAATATAACTAACAGCTATCGCCCGAGCATAAGTTATATATACCGTTTCCACCCTCACCCCCTCCCCAAACATTACGAAATCCCTATAACTCCGCCCTCTTTCAGAAATTTTCAAACCTAAACATGAAACATTAACCCTTCCCGCCATTTTGTATCTTTATGCTTTATATATATAAAGTTCAAATAAATATTGTTGTTAACAGTTTTGAATAAGCATTGGTATGATGAACACCTTAGAAAAATTCGTGTTTAGATCCCCCTGTACATCTCTCGTATGTGGTCCAACGGGATCGGGTAAGACCTACGCTTTGCTAAAGTTCCTAAAACACCCTGTTCTATTCGAACAACTCCCCGTGAAAATAATCTGGTGTTACAGCATCTATCAATCTATTTTTAACGAATATAAAGATGTGATTCAATTTCATGAAGGCATATACGATGTAAAGTCTTTGGAAAATATACAGGGTCACAAAATTATTATCCTTGACGATTTGATGCATAAACTGAACGAGGATATAGCTGAAACTTTCACAGTCTACTCTCATCATTTAAATGTCACAGTGTTTTTTATAACACAAAATATCTTTCATCAGAATAAGTATATGAGAGATGTATCTTTAAATACACAATACCTAATTTTGTTCGGCCAAAGAAGAGACGTGAGTCAGATCAATGTATTAGCAACTCAAATGTTTCCTATGCAAAGAAAAGAGTTTCTAAAGGTATATAAAGAAGTTACTTCCATCCCACACGGTTATTTACTGTGTGATCTTCATCCTAAGAACACGTACAGGGTACTGCTACGCACAAACATCTTACCTAACGAAACTGAAATTGTCTACATCCCTGAATAACAATGAGCAAGCTAATTGAAATAAAATATTACGGCAGTTTATAAAAAAACTACAAAAAACTAAGTAAAGCTGAAAACTACAATCTTAAAAAATGTACATCTTTTACCCGCTCGTATGTGAGAATTTGTCTTAACCTTATACAAAGGAAATGTTCAATAAAAGCCTCCAGAAACAAAAGTTACGTCGACATATGCAACATCTTAGAAAACTTACGCGCGTAAAATTAAAAATCGAAGAATTTTTTTAAAGAAAGAAACTGATACAACAGGAGGAGGCCCCTTCCTCCTCTATTATTTTCTATTGTAACAACCCTTTTAACTAATTACTAACCTGGTCAAGAACTAAATAATAAATAATAATAATGAAGAAATAGTGCGTTATGCCTTTTTCAGATTACGAAAAAATAAATAATAACAGATGTAAAAATCCATGCAGCAGCAGCAACAACAAGCAAAACAACAGCAAGCAGGTTCACCTACTACGTAATATGAACCTAAATTGGAACTAAATGTCTAGTATCGAAAACTGAGCTTATACCCATTTTAAATTCAACATCATGAACATTTCACGATATAAAAAGAATAAAGTATCAGGAGATATTACAAAAGTTAATAGAATTTCAAAATAGTCTAAGCTATAATGCCTCAAGATCTGTAAATGAAACTGAAGAATGAAGAAGTATGAAAACTATTAAAGATTTTAAATCTATTTTAGAAAGCAGTCTTCCAACCAGTGTAAAAAATAAAGGAATAGCTTTATATAACACTTTGAAAGGTCAAATTAATTGGGATTCCGATGGTCAGATTGTAATAAATGGAGATCCCATTATAGGTTCAAATATCGTAGACTTAGTTTCTGATCTTGTACGTAATTGGCGAAGGAAACCTATCACAGGATGGCCTATAATAAAGCAAAAATTAAGAACAATTAATTTTCCTAAGAGTTTGATATTAAATTTGGCACGTTTAGCAGATGTGGAAAACGTGTACTCTACGCCTAGAGCTATGGCTTCGAACTCTTCAGCTGTAATGACGTCATACCCCTCTCCTTTAGGCCTAATGAAAAAACGACCACGAAAGAATCCTTATCCTGCAGCGAAAAAATTAAGAAAAAAGGCAGGCTTGGGTAGAGAATGGTTAAAAATGTAACCTGAGATGCTATAAAACAGGTGTTCATTAACTATTAGGCTTATTAGTTAGGGTTATCATTAGGTTTAAAATTACGAATAGCATTCCTGAAAGCCTTTGTATAAACATGAAAGTAACCCTAAAGTGCAGCTGTTCAATAATGGTTAGGCTTATCCATTAGGCTTACTGTTAGGCCTAAATTACGAATAGCATTCATGAAAGCCTTTGTATAAAAGTGCAGGTGTTCATTTATTGGTTAGGCTTATCCATTAGGGTAACTGTTAGGCTTATCATAAGGGTTAAATTAGAAAACATTTCTCTGATTGGGTGGTTGAAGATCTCCCCCTTGTTAGGGTTACAGAGTTCTCATCGCTGAGGCTGAAAGCGTTCTTCAGTTGTACGCTCGACTCTGCACTGTCAACATGGTTTCTCTAGTAAGCACCAAGTTTGTAAACGATATTGTGTCGTGGAAAATATCTCACCCCAAAGATATAGTGAACTTGTTTTTTCGCCGTAAATCTACAGGGGAGCGTTACTATACATGTTCCTCTCCACCTCATACAAATAATCGGCCTCTATTCCTATCGTGCGAAGATTTATCCCGCGTATTTGACGAAGTAAATACATGGGTGAACGAAAAGTATATTTCATCTAGCGTAACAAATTCATGGGGAGTTGCTATTACCGGAGGTGAAGAAACCGATACGAAAAGATTGACTCTTGTATTCTCTTTGCACAACAATATTGAAGCCATTGAGTTACGCAGTTGGTGGAGAAACAACCCTGAGGGTATATTCAGACCATCAAGCATACATAGATATAAATCGTAGGAAGAGAAAAATATTACATCATTTATCAAGATGCGTGAAGAAATATCAAAACGTGAAGCCGAAGTCTCCAAATTAGATGATCTTATCAATACAGCTCACAACTTGTTATACACTGTGTACAACGAAAACTATACGTTTGACGCTCAATTAGCCGATGTTATGGATGTTATAGATATTGAAAAATTTACTTTTCATTGGGAAAAAGAAATGAAGACACCTGCATACAAAGATCAAGACTTGAAAATATCAGCAAGAGATATTTATACCTATGTCACAACAGATGGAATCAACAGTCTCCGTCAGTATATTATAAATACACAGTATCTGCTAAGTCCTATGGCCCAAGCTCAAGCTTATTAAATATTTTGTGAATATTGCTTTTAAAATTAATTTCATGTGATTGTATTATATTGTAAATATGTATTATTATATTTTAAAAATATGCATATGTTGTAAGCATATTTGAACTACTTTTTTATGAAACTAATTTGTGTAAGATGTTGTACATATAATTTTAATGATTAAAAATTGCTTTTTTAAAAATATTTGTTTCCTTTTCCTCTTTTATTTATCTTATCTTATATACATATATATAATGTTTTTTTGTTTTTATTTGTCATTGATCACGATGGAGGTAAAGGGTACAGTCGATAAATATTACTATGACATATAATAAATATATATTATATATTATAATAAATAATGTTTTTTTTGTTTTTTTTGTCATTGAGCATCATGGAGGCTAAGGATGCGGTCGATAAATATTACTATGACATGAAACAGCCTTTACAGTTATGAGGTTTTTCAAGGTTCCGCTTCAAAGTTTCCTCACATTAATAAAAAAGAACTGAAATTATTTTACAAGGGAGGATGCTTTTACTCTACAGTAAACTAATACGAAAAAAATCTTCCTACACGAAAAAACCATAGCCCCTCACTTAGATAATGTATGGCAACTTGATTTAACTGAAATGGTGAAATATAAAGTTTACAATGAAGGGTATCAATACATTCTTTTTGTGATAGAATGTATATTCAAGGTAATTATGGTTAAAGGCTTTAAAAGATAAAAAGTCAAAAACTGTTGCTGAGCCTGTGAGAAGAAATTAATAATGAGGAATAACAGATACCCTCCAATGATGTGACAGAATACAAGGTCAGTAATTTTTAGGTAAAAAGAGTTTTTCAAGAAAATAGTTACAAGAGTATGATATGGGTACTGACAATACGTACCAGTTAATAAAGCTGCAATAGTGGAAAGAGTACAAAGAACTATAAAAGAAAGATGCATAGGTTATTTCACGAAAATGCATACATTTAAATATAGTAGATATTCACTGCAGCAGACTTGGTTAATTCTTAATTAATAGGTTCTTTATCATAGAACCAATTAAGAAGCGACCCCTCAGAGATGGTGAAGACAAACCCCAGTTCTAGTCATCCTGTTAGGAAAATTAAAGATAACACAGGTTGTTAAAGTAGGAGATTATGTGCGAGTTCTAGGTCAATGAAAATTTCAAGGAAAAGGGTATGAAAGCAAGGATGGTGCAAGAAGTTTTTAAAAGTAGATACAATCAGAGAATTCCCGAGAGACGGTTAAAATTATACTATCTTGAAGATTTAGATGGGGAACAAATAAAAGGAGGGTTCTATAAACAAGAAATACAGAAAATAAGATTTGATCCTAAGAGTAATGAATATAAAATAGAAAAAATATTAGGATCTAAAGGAAAAGGAAAAAATAAACAGTATCTTGTCAAATGGGTAGGTTACCCAGCGAAGTTTTTAATAGTTATATAAATGCTAGTGAAATTAAGAAACATTGATCAGTTTACTTTGTGAACATGGAGAGTGAAGATCATTTCTATTTAACGCTGCCTTCATCGGCTTCTATGGATCTATATCCTGAAAATAAAATATCAGACTATACAACCCAATTATTGAACACTATAACTTTTGATCGAGAAATGTATGAAGCAGGATTAAGTGAAATAATTCTCGACGCCGATATAGAGAATATGCCTGTTTCATATGTGGCTTTTACGATATTTAGAAATGTTGATAATGTTAAAAATGTATTAAAAAGTAAACCTAATATTGCATCCATCAAACGAGGCACCAATGAATATTTCGTTGAAAATTATTTATTAGCACCGTCCTCTATAACGGTTACTGATGTGTTCATAGCTTAAACAAAAATTTGAAAGAAGAGTGCAAATTGTAAGATTTAGTGTTTTCGTTGTTAATAAATCCCTAACGAAGATAACGGTTAATCACTTTAAAATTCCTCATGAGCATGTGAAACCTGAAAATTAAAGTTTATTTATGTTCCGCCTTCAGTCTGGTTCGTAATGTTGTTACTCACATGTATAACAAAATATCGGGAAAATAATGTCAAACCATATCTAAAGGATCTAATGCGCGTTATATACCAACGATGGAAGAGTATGTCTCCAAAAATGACACCAGAGTTCATTACATTTTGTATGCTTGCCTACTAAGATGTTTCAAGATCCAGGTATGGCGTATGTTTATTACAGATATTGTAGACCATCAGTATGTAGGGAATCTAAAGCTTCTTTGTTAAGAGTAGTACATTTTCCTAAAGGTCGTAAAGTTATAAGCTTTCCTAATGTTCACTACTTACCTATGAGTAAGACCCAACTGAGTTCAGTTCGCATTTATATAAGAGACGTCGAAGGCAAACCATACCCATTCACAATTGGGACAGCAGTGTGTAAAGTACACATAAGAAAGAAGCTCCGGTAAATAATAATAATAATGGAAAGGGGGAGAGTCCTTGGGCTAAAGAATGCAGAGGGGGTATGGTTTAGGAGGATTTTTTGCTTCGTTATTTCGTAGAGCTATTCCCCTGTTTAAATCAGGAGGTAAATACATTGCTAAAAAAGCGGCCAGAACAGGAATAAACACAATCCAGGATATTATGGGTGGTGTCGACCCTCGTAGTGCTGTAAAACGCCGCATAGCTGATGTTTCAGATGAAATGTTAGACGATGTCAAACGAAAAATACGACGCAAGATGACGGGGGGTGGTGTTAGAAAGGTGAAAAGACAACGTGTAAAAAGACTCAATAACAAAAAAAAGAAAAGGAAAAGTAAAAAGAAAAAAACCCGTAGCAAGAAACGTATGAATAAAAAGAAACGTGGAAAAATATGCAAACGTAAAATAAAGGATATTTTTTCTGAATTATAATATGTGGCAACTTGTTCTTAATATATAGGTGTGCACCTAAAGAATATTTTCATTAAAGGTTTAGCCTTAGATCGATATAAGATGCATTTCTTACACCCCTCTAGTCCAGACTGCTGCAAGAGTGAATTGGATCTCTTCTCCGTAAATCCTACCCAGACATCGATCTTAGAAAGTAATTTTATCAGCATTAACCCCCTTCACGCTGTCACAAATACAGATGTACCTCTCGAATTCAATATCCCTGGAACTTCAGATCAATATCTTGACCCTTCGAATGTTTTTTTTATATCTGAAGGTTAAATTGGTAAATGAAGATGGCTCGGATCTCACAGGAACAGAGCATGTAGTATATCCTGTTTCCAACTTTTTATTCTCTTGCTTTAAGAACATTGAAGTGTTTTTAAATGAGACTTCTCTAGGAGCATCAGCAGCCAGTTACCCATATCGAAGCTATATAGAAACTGTACTAAATTATTCGGATGATGCTAAACAGTCCCATTTACAATCAAGCGGCTACTACAATTTAAAAGATGAATCTAAAATAGTAGATGGATTTAGTAAAAATGCCAACAAGACTTATGAATATTATGGACGTGTAAACGGTGACATATTCTCCCAAGAAAAACTTATTCTACCATCTGTGGACACCCGTATCAGGTTAACTAGATCTACTCCACAATTTGTGCTTAATGTTCAATCCAAAGCTGGTGCAACGACTGCTTCACCTAATCCTATGTTTCAAATATTGGATACTTATCTTTATGTACGTAAAGTGAAATTATCTCCCAGTAAACATATGGAGATTGAGAAGACTCTTTTAAACAGTACGGCTAAATATCCTATAAGACGTGTAGAAACTAAAATTTTAACTTTACTCAGGGTTTATCGAG
>JABUQX010052343.1:17500-26520 GCA_015478945.1 Trachelipus rathkii
AATGTCAAAAACATGGGTTTTGAAAAGTTGAAAATTCTGTAAGAATGACTACAGACACAAAAAAAAAAACACTCTAAAACGACGTTTTAGAGGGCAAAAAAGCTACAGTTTGTTGTTTATGGGGTCAAAATTGGCTGAAAATTACGAATTTTATGTCCATTTTTAGGGAAGGGGCCAAAATTGGGCTTAGCGTGAACCGAATATTGGATCTTCCCCATAAGGATGGAAATAACCGTTGCTAAAGATGCATCACCTCGAGCTATCGTTGCTAAGTTCGGATAACTTGTGCTCCTACTCCTGACAAGTTCTTTGAGGAAGAAACATTATATTTTGATAAATTTCATAGATCGTGAGTTTACTTGGTTTAAAGCAGGGTTGGTGATTTTTTTGATTTTTTGAGGAAAAATTAAATTTTTGATTTTTTGGATTTTTATGATTTTTTGGATTTTTTCAGACTCGTGACGTCACGCGAAATATAATTTGTAAACAAACTTTTTTAAGTTCGATATAATAAAATTTTTTAAGTGATGTATTGAATTTTATTCATTCTATATAAATCAAAATGGAAAATCAGGAAGGATAAGTAACTGAAATAAAAAAAAAATTGTGTTTTTATTAAATTTTACTTTGGTTAGCTATACACATTCATAAAATAGGCGCTGGAGCTGGCAGATGGGCCCTATCGAGACTCCCATTCAATTTGAGTAAATAGACCCAATGACAGCATATCTGTCTTTTCTTAAATAATGGGGCTAAAATTGTAGACAATATTCAAATACTGATTTAAGATATCTATTATAGGACATTATAAAAAAACATTCTATCTAATTAGTCCGCATCTGACATTAATTTTGAATTTTTAACCCTCGGCCCAAGCTCTAGGTTCAAAATCTTAAAATTGGGCCTATAGTCTATGACAATGAAACAGCAACACTAAAGAGTGTTACGGACTTACTACGGGTTACAATGCCAATAGTTTATTGAAAATTGAAAAAAAAAATATATTAAAAAATTAGTTTTATTTTAATTTTTTCCTATTGAAGTTAAATCACTTAAGTAAACAAAAAAAATAAATAAAAAATATATATAAAAAAGCAAAAAAGCAAAAAATCAAAAAATCAGGAATTTTTGATAAAAAAATCAAGTGAAAAAATCAGTTGATTTATATCAATCGATTTTTTCCGTGCCATCCCTGGTTTAAAACTTAAATAAAATGAAATCGAAGTAGAAAATATTTAATATATTTGATATTTTTATTGCAATGATAAACCTGAATCTCAAACTGAAGGAAGAGAGAGAGAGAGAGAGAGAGAGAGAGAGAGAGAGAGAGAGAGAGAGAGAGAGAGAGAGAGAGAGAGAGAGAGAGAGAGAGAGAGAGAGAGGAAAAAATTCAAGGGAATTATGACCCTCGATATAATTGAGATCGCATAATTTCACATTTATAACATTTGTCTATGGAGGAAATTATCAAAAATATCGAAGCCCACCTATTTTCATGAAACTTATGTGAAATGTTTGAAATGATTGTAATGAAAGCAAAACTTGAAATAAATCTCTACAAATCACTCTGAAAAAGAAAATGACTCCTCATAATTTGATTTTTATATCATGTAAAACTTAATTACATTTTGAACTCTGTAAACCTTTAAACATGTATAAATTTTATTAAAATAGGAATTAATTTTATTTCATTTAAATATGAAAATTGATAATACTATATTTCATATTACTATCTTTATAACTTTTTTAGAGTCGTTTTTCCAGTTTTTTTTAAAGGTTTTCCTTTCTTTTCAGATCATTTTAAGGAAGCATTTCATGTTAACCTCATGAAAATCGGCTATGCCCGTGGAAATTAAGTAGGTCATATATATATATATATATATATATATATATTATTTTATTACTAATATATATATATATATATATTATATATATATATTATATATATATATATATATTTATATATAAGTAGTATTCCACCAGTTTGGGATCTACCACCCTTTTCGATATGAAGGAATAGAGTTATAGGTCTGAAACTTGGAATATAATGTATATATGTGCTAAGGACGAATCCATGTAAATTTCAAGTCTGTAGGATGTATATAGAGGGTGGTCACCCCCGAGGGTGGACGCCGATATTGCGCTTACGCCCTTGTGGCGGGATCTGAGTGATCGACATTAGGCCCTAAAACGACCATTTGGAGGTCAAAGACAGATCGAAGTCTGTTCTGACCGGCAGACACAGACCGAAGGTCTGTGTTGTCTGTCTGTTTGTTTGTCTGTTTGTATTATTATTTATTATTATTATTACGTCGAAGAAGTGATCCCGAAGGGTCACTTCTGAGTTGGTTTTTTAAGTCCTTCCGCGTGTTCTTCAGCGTCGGTTCAGCCTCTGGACAGCACCGCACCGCACCGCGCCGCACCGCACCGCTTTGCTCCGTTTCGCTCCACGCTCTGGCTAGAGTTTGAGACATGGTATCTCTGTCAAACTTGGTACCCCGTTTGGGGATAACGTAACCTCGTCGTAGACGAAGTTACATCCCCGAGGGACCTCCCCGAAGGGGGGACCCCACCTCCATAAAAAAAAATTAATTGATCGTATAAAGCTGAAATTTGGTGAGATGATTCAGAGTGTAATTTCTGGAAAGAATTGGTATAGGAATCTGATGAGTTGGTTCCGGCACCGGTGCTGGAGCCACTGCGGTGCTGTGTTAATAAACATTCGTATAACAACAATGTTGGTGTGTTTATATAGGTTATTGAGACCGTAGAACTCGAATATGACGGTTATAAGACCGTATGGGGTGTCTAGGACCCCCAATGAGGGGGATCCTGACTGAAAAAAAAGAGCACAGAGTGGCAAAACAGAGGTAGGAGGAGAGAAGAAGGATGAAAGATGAACAAAGAAGGAAAGAATGAAAAAGGAGTCTGACTCAGAGGAGTAGGAGTTGACAGCCGCACCGGTGTTGGCTCCGGTGCGGTGCCGAGTTATTAAATATTTGTGTAATGATACAATACTGTTGTCTTTATATATGTTATTGGGTCTGTAGATTTCGAAAATAATGGTTTCAGAACCATCAAGAAATAAATAAATAAAAAAATAAATTAATAAATAAATAAATAAATAAATTTCTTATTCCTTTTTTATGTTTATAACTTACAAATTTAACGTTTTTTACCATACCCTAAAAGCAGTACAATCACTAAATCAAACCACATCCGCCAGCATCCCAACCTCCTCCTGATCTCTGTGTGATCTTATTGATCTATTGATTAAGGTCACATTTTTGAGTATCATTTTTGGATAACCATCACTAAATCAAGTTCTTTATACAAACATCAAACAATATAGTTTTGACAGTAACAAAATTTTCAACATTATAAGCTTAGCTTAGTTATCATCTGACTATGAATTAACTCCAAGACGACGTTAGCACATCTTAAACAGGAATAAACCGTTAACATTAACAAGTTCCACACTTAACACCAGTAAAGTAACTAATATAGCATAACAAAAGACGTAACCTACTTACACTTTTCTAACATATCGTTGTTATTTTACATTAAGAACTGTAATAATTTACAAAAAATTTAACCATAACCGTATGTAATTTCATACAGACCAATGAGTATACTCTAAACGTAACAAAGTTTTCAACATTAATAAAGCTTAACAATAGCATCAACTTGAACTAAGATAAATAATGTAGCAACAACAGAAACTAACACATCTTAAAACAGGAATAAAGCAGTCAACATTAACAAAGTACCGCCCTTAACACCATTAAGTAAGCTAACATAGCATGCAAATACGTAACTTATTCACACTTTGGCAAGCATATCTCTACATATCAATGTTAATTTTTTACATTAAACATGGTAATATGTAACCCAAAATTTACTATAACTTGTGTAACTATCATATAGACCGACGAAAGTATGCAGTCGTCACAAAAGTTTTCATATTAATAAAGTTAACATAACATTACCAGAACTAAGAATATAAATGTACAAAGGCAAACCAGACACATCTTAGCAAGAATAAACTGCTAACATTAACAAAGAACCCAAACTTAACACCAGTAAAGTAACTAACAAGACTCACAAAACATTAAATCCATTCTTACTTTTATCAACCATATATCAACATGAACAATGTTAATTTTCATTAACATAGTAATATTTACAAAAATTTTATCATAACCTTACCTAACTAACATAATACCTAGTGGGGGGTAAAAAGCAAAACAAAGTAAAGTTTTTACTCTTTGTAAAGCTAAACTATGAACATCAACATACTTAACACACCGCGGCTACACGAATAAACAGCCAGCCCCAACATCTTAAACAACAAAGCGTACATAAGGGGGCCAGTAAAACATGTTTTCAAGTGTATAACATATAATTTCCAATAAAAAGAACATTAAATAAATAAATACATTCATACATATAAGTTTTTTATTTTAAATATATTAAACCATCTAATCAGGTGGACATAGGATTCTGTATAAATTGAGCAAGTTCTATATGTTTCTCCAGAGATTCAACACCATCCGAAAGGATGTAAGCATAAATACAACTCGCTGCACTAAACCATTTTTTCTGCTATTTTCGGTTCAAACAAGCATCACTCGCTCCAAGCCAGAGAAAGTAAACCGTATCCTGGCGATAGTTATTAAGGCATTTTCTGTATGCTGCGTTATACGGGAATCAGACATAATGTTTTCAGTGTAAATATCGTAGATTACACCACGAGCTATATGAATTAAGGTCCTCGAGTATAGCAACACTTTTAAGATGAGACTTTAGTCGTTTTTCATTCATGTTAATCAAAGGCTGTTCAATATTTGCAGATTGTCTGGACAACAGTGAAACCTATACACGTACGCATGAATGTGACAGCATCATTGGGTTTCCAATAGTTGCGTACATCAATACTTTTAACATTGTCAGATGCAGTGAACGCAACATCTATTCTATTATAGCGCTCAAGCTGTCACCTCTGATCTCAATCAAGAAGACGATGTCAGCAAGATGAACACATACTCAGCCTTTTCCAGCTTCGAAGGCGCTAGTCGATAATCTTGAGGAATGTCTTCCAACTGATATGATTAAGGTATAATATGCACTCCAATTGGAACACAGGTAATATATTGCTCACCATTCGTTTTACGAAAAAATGTAAATGACACATCGTTGGGTATTACAAAGATCCTCGTAAAGAGGACGTCCGTAGGAGCAGAACGAGAGGTCATCATATCAGCACAGCGAAAAATGTCTTACAGACGAAATTCGTATGTATAACAGATCTAAAAGGTAATGAGATTCCCTTTCTTCAGCACAATCAGAAGAAATAAACAAGAATACAAGCACAACGAACAATCGTTCAAATGGGTATATATTCTCGCTAGACAACTATTTACAACACAACCAACAACAACAACACAAACAACAACAACAACCAGCAACCAACAACAACAACAGCAACAATAACATAGTACAGAATAAGTTCTTTATATACCAACCAACGAATTAATATGCTAACGTAACATTGTTTTTCACATTAATAAAGCTAACATAGCATTACCAGAACTAAGAATATAATGTTACAATTACAAAAATCTAACACACCTTACGCTAGAATTATAACAACTAACATTTAAGAAAGTTCCCAAATACTTAACAGCGGTAAAGTTACCTAACACAGCATACAAACGTAACCTTATTCAACTCTTTTCAAGCATAGCTCTACATATCAATTTAATTTCACATTAACACTGATTTACGTAGCATTTAGAGTATCATACAAAACATTAAACAATAGTAAAACCTGAAATATTTTTAGGCTTATCTCTTTTTAGACTACACCCCCCTTTCAGAAAATTTCAACATGAAACATGAAAATGATTTTATGCTTTATCTATTTGCATAAAGTGATGCAATACTTATTATATTTATTAAACAAACTGGTAGATTGGGCAACGATGCATCATACATAGGTGATTTGGCAGCACTAATAATAAGTATTGCATCACTTTATGCAAATGGATAAAGCATAAAATCATTTTCATGTTTCATGTTGAAATTTTCTGAAAGGGGGGTGTAGTCTAAAAAGAGATAAGCCTAAAAATATTTCAGGTTTTACTATTGTTTAATGTTTTGTATGCTGTGCTAGATACTCTAAATGCTACGTAAATCAGTTGTTTAATGTGAAATTAACATTGATATGTTAGAGATATGCTTGAAAAAGAGTGAATAGGTTACGTTTTGTATGCTGTGTTAGGTACTTTACCGCTGTTAAGTATGGAACTTTCTTAATGTTAGTTGTTTATTCTAGCGTAAGGTGTGTTAGATTTGTTATTGTACATTATATTCTTAGTTCTGGTAATGCTATGTTAGCTTTATTAATGTGAAAACAATGTTACGTTAGCATATATTCGTTGGTTGGTATATAAAGAACTTATTCTTGTACTATGTTATTGTGTTGCTGTTGTTGTTGTTGTTGCTGTTGTTGTTGTTGTTGTTGTTGTTGTTGTTGTTGTTGTTGTTGTTGTCTAGCGAGAATATATACCCTTTTGAACTGATATGGTTCGTTTGTGCGTTGTATTCTTGTTTACTTTCTTCTGATTGGCTGAAAGAAAGAATCTCATTACCTTTTAGATCTGTTTATACATACGAATTTCGTCAGTAAGACATTTTTCGCTGTGCTGATATGATGACCTCTCGTTCTGCTCCTACGGACGTCCTCTTTACGAGGATCTTTGTAATACCCAACGATGTGTCATTTACATTTTTTCGTAAAACGAATGGAGAGCAATATATTACCTGTGTTCCAATTGGAGGTGCAAGTAATATACCTTTAATCATATCAGTTGAAGAATTCCTCAAGATTATCGACAGCCTCGAAGCTTGGATAAAGGCTGAGTATGTGTCATCTGTGACATCGTCTCTTGATGAAATCAGAGGTGACAGCTTGAGCGGCTATAATAGAATAGATGTTGCTTTCACTGCATCTGATAATGTTAAAAGTATTGATGTACGCAACTATTGGAAACCCAATGATGCTGTCACATTCATGCGTACGTGTATAGGTTTCATTGTTCAGACATCTGACAAATATAACAGCTTTGTTTAACATGAAAAACGACTTAAAGTCTCATCTTAAAGTTGTTGCCATACTCGAGGACTTAATTCAAATAGCTCATGGTGTAATCTACGATATTTACACCGAAACATGTGGATTCCCGTATAACGCAGTATACAGAAATGCCTTAATAACTATCAGCCAGGACACGTTTACTTCTCTCTGGCGGAAACGAGTGAGTGCTGTTGAACCTGAATATGCAGAAAAATGGTTTTAGTGCAGCGAGTTGTATTTATGCTTACATCCTTTCGGAAGGTGTTGAATCTCTGGAGAAACATATAGTAACTTGCTCAATTTATACAGAATCCTATGTCCCCCTGATTAGATGAAATAATATATTTAAAATAAAAAAACTATATGTAGAATGTATTTATTTATTTAATGTTCTTTTATTGGAAATTATATGTTATACAACTGAAAACTTGTTTTACTTGGCCCCCTTATGTACGCTTTGTTGTTTAAGATGTTGGGGCCTGGCTGTTTTATTCGTGTAGCCGCGTGTGTTAAGTTGTTATGTTCATAGTTTGAGGCTGTACATGAGAGTAAAAGAAACTTTACTTTGTTTGTCTTTGCCCAATAGGTATTATGATATTTAGACGAGGTTATGCTGAATTTTTTGTTAAATATTTATAGTGTTATGTAAAATTAACATTGTCATGTCTGGATATATGGTTGATAAAGTATGAAATGGATTATGTTTTGTGAGTCTTTGTTAGTTACTTTACTGGTGTTAAGTGTTTTGATCTTTGTAAAAAAAAAAAAATAATGTTAGCAGTTTATTCTTGCTTAAGAATGTGTCTGGTTTGCCTTTGTACATTAGTATTCTTAGTTCTGGTAAGTGTTATGTTGATTTGATTTAATATGAAAACGGTTGTGTGACGAACTGCATACTTTGCGTCGGTCTATTGATTTACACAAGGTTATAGTAATTTTTGATTCATATTACATAGGTTTAATGTAAATTGAACCATTGGTTATGGGTTAGAGCATGGGCCCCCTTTGACCGAAAAAGAAGAAGGGTGTGAATAAGTTACGTATGGTTGCATGGCTATGTTAAGTTTAACTGTTACTGGTGTTGAAGGGGGGTACTTTTGTTTAATGTTGCTGTTCTTATTTCTGTTTAAGATGTGTTAGGGTTTTTTGTGTGTACATTATTGTTCTTAGTTCAGTTGATGGCTATGTTAGCTTTATTGGAGTGGGTGGAAATAGAGGCTGTGTGGTTGGACGGTTAGAGTGATGAGCTCGAGTTGGTGCTGTATGGATAAGTTGAGCATACGGGTGTAGTGGGGTAGGAGTGTTTGTAATAATTTGACAGTCTTTAAGCCCATTAATGCGCCCGAATTAAAAAGTTTAGAATTTTTTTTTAAATTTAAATATATAGTCTATTTTAGTCCTAGAAATATCAATTTCCAAGAATTTGAAAAAAATTCCGTCTCTTTCATAGATTTTTCGGCCGTGTCTTTTTAGACACAGTGGGCATTAACGTTTGCAAAAAAATTGAAAATTTAGGGATAATGATACTTTTTGCTAAAGTTTTATTATATATATATATATATATATATATATATATATATATATAACTATATATATTATGAATAGTATAGTATATATATATAGTATTAAGTAGTAGTATATTATGTAGGTAGGTTGATGATGATAGGGTGATGGAGGTAGGTATATATAGTATGGTGAGTAGTTGAGTATATAATATATATATATATATATATATATTATATTTTATATATATATAATAATATGAATTAAATTATTTTATTTATTTTTTATTTTTTTTTTACAGATAAACACCACAGCGCTGGGCCCTTTTTCAGGAGGGGGCGGAAAATAAAAACTTATAAAAAAACCCACCCAATCCCCA
>JABUQX010052344.1:10000-12500 GCA_015478945.1 Trachelipus rathkii
ACCAACGTTGTGAAAAAAAATAACAGAATAAACAGTGGAAATTTAGTGGAATGATAATTAATACTAACTCTAAGTGAAGATCAAAATCTATAATAAAAAAAATAATAATTGTGAAAATACAAAAGTCGCAAAATAAAAATAAAGAAAAACAAAAAGAGAAGAAATTGAAACTGTGTAACGGAATTATCCGGTTACCACACAAAAATTCAAACGAAAACATTTTGTCCTAAAAAGCCAACATGGCGCAGAGTAGAAAATTGAAACCTTGTAAAAAAAAAAAAAAAAAAAAAATCAAACCAAAAGTTCGATCAAACAAACTGTAATTGTGACCTTAAATAAACAATATAAATAAAATAATTAAGTAACGTGAAGAGTGAAAACCTGTATTAAGAAAATAAATAAGTGGTAAATCGGTACATAAATAAAAACTAGCGCCAGTAGAAAAAAATAAATAAATAATAATTCCAAAGTTGCGCCAAAAATTTGAAATAACATCTTTGAGATTGTAAGAATGCTTCCAACAAAGAAACTCATTGTTAAAACAAAATCTACAAGAGCTAAATCTGCTCCAGAAAATCACCCACTCCCCGACCGACACAAGTCTTCACCCAACAACACGGGGGGGAGGGGAAGTCAACTACAAACCCTCATGCTCCCCCAAAAAAGGGAAGGTTATCTTACTCCCAAAATCCAACATTGAAAAAAAAAGGAGACCTTTTGTAGCTCGAAAGTTAATAAAATAAGACCAAGTCTCATAAATAATAAAAATTTTGTTTAAAAAGAAGAAAAGTACGAACTTTTATATATTAAAAATTAGTACAGTAAGTAATGTCCGTAAGAAAAATTATTAATAATAATAATAATAAAAATAATAAAATTAATAATAATAAATAATAATAATAAAATTAAGAATAAAAAAATAATAAAAATAATAATAATAATAATAATTAATAATAATAATAATAATAATAATAATAATAATAAATTAATAATAATAATAATAATCAATATTATTTTTATTAGTTAAATAAATTTTAATATAAACTATAAATTATTATTAATAAAATAAACAACAGACTAATCTAAAGATTTGCAAAGTAAAGACTTATTTTTTTTCTATTAAATTCCATCACCATCTTAACCAATGAAAATCAAGATAAGAGATAGAAGTTAAAAGCTTCTTTGTTTTGATTCG
The DNA here is from genome assembly GCA_015478945.1 of Trachelipus rathkii. Lineage (NCBI taxonomy): Eukaryota > Metazoa > Arthropoda > Malacostraca > Isopoda > Trachelipodidae > Trachelipus > Trachelipus rathkii. The sequence goes on from JABUQX010052344.1 coordinate 11,196, forward strand.
TAACAGGTATTAATGAGGAGCGAATGAGCAGAATCGAGAATTAATTTAATAGAACTTATCAATGGTTTAAAAATTAGTACAATGGACGTAGGAACAATTTGAGTACACATAAATAAAATGTAGACAAGATTGTAAATATACATATACGTAAAGTGAAGCATGATGAAATTAAACAAAATTGAAAACTAGATAAAATAAAGACAATGTATTGCAAATATACATATTTTTAGGATTTCATTTCACGAAAACAAATGTAGGTAATTTTAATATAAAGATTCTAGAGATTTCATGACAATTATTGTATTATTGAATGGCCTAAACATAGAGCGAGGCCAAAATAGCCCTTCCCCCCCATCCGAAGCCATTGTAGTCAAAACTTAAAATTCGCGTGACTAAGCGTTGCAGCTGTAAAAGTAGACTACCGATGGAAGAAGATGAGGGGGAAGGTTGAGATTTTACAAACAGTATTTATTGGGATTGTATACTCGTATGTATGTAAATAAAAGGAAAAGGGGAAGACAGTACAAAAGAGAACGATAAAGAAGCTGAGTTAGATATAACAGAGAATGAGCCAGAAGAGACAAGGAAGGACGACATTGAGATACAAGAGAGTAGCTCATACGAGACAAATGCCTGAGTTGAAAGTTCCTACAAATTTAGGAAACCTTGTAAAATTATTACTTTAAATATGATGCTGATTATGAATTTTTGCATGTGCTTATTTTCAAATTTCCTCTCTTAATTGGTTGGTAAAATTCTATCTCTAAAAATTTCAAATTTTAAAAATTAATAAATGTATTTTAAAGTTACCCTAAAAATGGGGCTAAAAATCTGAAAAAAAAACTACATAAAACGGAATTAAAACTCGTCACAGCCATTCACGCCTATCGGTAGTAAAAATTCCCTTCCATTTTGCCTTTTAAAATTGGAGGCATGAAAAAAAAAAAAAAAAAAAAAAAAAAAAAAAGGAAGAGAAAAGAGTCAAACATGCGTTTTAACAAACAAACAAGAAAGAAAGTACCACAAATAATGAAATACATAAAATGCATAGAAAGAAGTATTCCTTATTTCTGGATAATTAAGTTCGATTTTAAGCCAACAGAGTTCATCTTAACGTCTGCTGAATAGTAAGATCTACCCTAGAGAAATTTGTACGGTTTATTGAGAATTGTTTTATTTAGAAAGAAAGCGAATGAAAATACCAGCGGTCGTCCAGCATGGTTGAAGAGGTGGAAAATATATTATATGTTGGTGTCTGTTAATTGAAATGACGTGGAAATTGAAAAATTTTAAATTGGTCATTAA
>JABUQX010052344.1:17500-32500 GCA_015478945.1 Trachelipus rathkii
GGTAGCAATTACCTGGAGAAGTTTCCTTCCTAGAATAGGGCTATGCCCGTGAGGTGCGAACTTTTTCTTAAAGAAGAGCAAAAAAAAAAAAAAAAAAAAATCCCCATTTGAATGAAGATCTACGAGACCTGATGAGAAGGGATGTAATGACTCGAAACAAAAGTTAATTTATTTTTAAACTTATTTCTACTAAATTATAAAATGCATAACTTTATTAAGCCATATAAGTCATTTTAGCCATTGAAGTCAACGAAAGCCACGTAAGGAATATTCAGTAGTGCTCAAAAAGAATGGGACGCTCTTTTGTGCTGTGCATTTTTCGTGTTCCTGACCACATTTTGTTACTTTATTTCATATGTGAATTAATATTTTATATATCATTTTGAAATGAAATTTATAATCTCTCTAATGGTATTAATATTTAGACAATATATATAGTTTTTAAAGTTTTATAAAACAAAATCTATCCCTGAGAAAACAATTAAGAATTCAAAATGCAATTTCCATGAAAGAGAAGAACAAATTGACCAGTCAAAAATTACATTTCTTTAGCCAACCAATGTGATTTATGGTGTGGCATAGTTCTGATGTTGTATGTAAAGGAGAAAATTTCATCTATTTTATTTATGTATTAGACGATCCCAGATATGGCTATAGAATGACCCATGCGACTTGCTATGATCAAGCTTTCAGAAAGAGAAAGTTCAGAACGTTTTAGAAGCAAAGTAACTCTCATTAAGTAAAAGCAACACAGCTTGAATATTAAAAAGATATAAAACAATCGGTAAATTGCCTGTAACATTAGTTCAGTAAGACCTATGAAGTAACAGAGAATTAATCTGCATAATATGCAGAAAATTCCCTGCTTAAAGACAGCTCACAAGCCGTGAACTGCTTGAAATACTGAAACGATGTGACTAGAATAAATTCTACAAGCACAGTAAGAAGAATACTTTTGGAAAATAGTCTATGAGGATGCAAAGAAAGAAGAAAGCCTCTCTTAACAAAAAGGCAGAGAAGAATTTTTTGGGGAAAGCAACGCTGCCACTGAACAGTAGACCAATGGTCAAAGGCCAAAAGTAATTAATAACCATTCATAAAATCAATATGTGCGAAGTCGGAAAGGAGTAGAATATAAGCGAAGTTGCATTTTACCAATAATAAAGCACCCAATTTCTGTTACGGTCTGGAGACGTATGTCAGTCTCAAAAATTAGTAGATTGCATATCTTGGAGAAACCGATGAATACTAACCAATATTTACATGTTCTGACAAATAAGAAGATCTCTAGTGCTAAAGATTTGTTTGGAAAAGAGGAATTTATCTTTTAAGATGATAATGCGCCATGTCATCTATCGAAATTTGTTCAGAAATGGTTCCAAGACAACTGCATTTTCCACATGAATTGGTCAGCTCAGTCCAGACCTGAATCTTATAGAGAACCGTTGGCACCAGATTGGGGTAATTCTTTGGAATATGAGACATCTACAAAAAATGAACTAATTTCAGGAATTATTAAAGAATGGTTTCGAATTGTTAATGAAAATGACTTTGCAAACCTTGTTCAGAGTATGTCAAAGACGTGTAAAATAGCTAAAAAGAATAAGGGGTGGCCAATAAAGTATTAAATTGTTCTGTATTATTATTTTTTCTAAATTTTATATTCTTTAGTGATTATTTTTATTTTCTCAAGTTTTGTAGTACCCAAGATATTAGCGAGGTACCACCAGAAATAACCGACAAATGTGTGGTTCTGATAATGACGATGCCCCTCATGCATCTGAAAGAATTAAGAATTTTCTAAATGATGACAGCAAGTAGAGCACAAGAAAAATTTTCATTTAAATAAGCTCTGTTCTTTCACAATCAGGGTTTAACGGATTATGTATTTATAAAAGGAACCTTTTAGGACAATGAGAAACTAACAATGTTCTTCCTCTTTTTTTACATACCATCACAGTAGCATATGAAAATTTCCAATTCTAAAATGAGATATAAAGCATTATTTCATATAGGCAATAAAGTGCGTGAAAACTAGTCGGAAACATAAATAACTAGACAACAAAACAAAAGGGTGCACCTCCTATTCCTTTTTTTTCACATGGCGCTTAAGATTTTGAAGGCTTTTTTATAGGTCCCAACTCATACAAGTTTAAATATAAAAGAAGTTAACTGAGTCGGCTGTCTTAGATAATTTCCTATTGGGAAACCTAAAAAGGGACTATCATGAGGGTGACATGCACGAAGGATCGATGACTATAGGTAGATTTTTCTGGACAATATAAACAAGGTTACACCTCAACTTGTGCTCTCAGTGAGTGGCCTCAAACTATATTCCTCCCTCTCTATATATTAAGTTCTACGATTTCATTTTAGTTTCAATTCAACCCATTGGGACGCACAATTTTTATTCACACTGTTACAAGACTTAGTTTTCTTCTCTCATTAGCCGTCTGAAAAGCTCCAGTAGTCTTCCTTCCTATCAAAACATATACTCCTCGTTTAATGACCTCAGATTCCACTTTTTCTGTGTGGTTTTTACTCGCCAGCCGTGCATATCGAGTCCGCGCTCGAAACAAAAACGCAATTTTGAATTAAGCCGCACTATAGAGCTCAAATATATCTCCTCGCGGTTAACAACAAATCGACTATCCATATAATCAGATGAGTCATATCGTCTCTTTTATACCTCATAATTGAACCAAAACCATACTCAAGCATAAACTTTGTAATTTGTTCGCATTTTATAACTTCCTCCTTTTCTTTCTCACCAACTATCAACTCTCCTAATACGCATTCATATTCTCTTGTATCATCTTTTTATGAAATCAAAATTCTTCATGGTAGCAACTGTACAGATTCAGGTCAATTCTTCTCGCTAGGATCTGCTCCATCCTGAACACAATTGGTGATACTTTACACTACTAACTTCATGTCGTTATGCGCACGACTCTATATGTTCTTCTAGATATCTATATCAATACCACTAAACAGGTACACAACATTACGTCATTTAGATACTCTATTGCACTAATCACACGATCATTAGTCCTTAGCAATTCGCTACTACAGGGATTTAAGTTGCACTAGCCACCTTTCCTGCCATTACACATGTACTTTCCTGACTAACGACACTTCTGGCATCATCGCGTCACTTCTACATTCCATATTCTAGATCTCTCAACTAATACATTAATGATAAACTCAGGACACTTTGTTCTCTAGGTTATGACCACATCTACACAATAAAAACCATATCTATCGCACCTTACTGAACGACTGTCTCCTCAAAGAGCTAGCCGCGAACCAATTATAACCTTTGCTATATAAATCTTATCGTTAAATCTCTTACAAGCGCACACTTCACACTTTTTTACAAACCCAACATCTGAGCCGCTATAATCTTCTCTACAGTCCATCCTCTCATATCTCTCTAATCAGATTCGCCGACAATTAATTGACCTTAATCATGACGAGATATAAATTAAATAGAGATCGTCACTCATACAACAACAATCAAATTACTCTACTCATACTCATCATTCTAACAACATTTTCTGCCATCCCCACCGAATTTCGAATTCTTTCAATACGCCCATCATATACAAATTGAATAACCAAGGAGACATAACACAACCCTGTCTCACTATCCTGTGTTATTCTGTATATTAGACGATTTATTTTAAAGGTGTTTATTATATTCTTAACACATCAAACGCTTCTATCTTGGATCGGATACTATTACATGACTTTTGATTACACACTTATCATAGTAGAGCGCTAATTCCAATTCCAAAACCACCATTATATTATTTTGCTAACTAACCTGCCACTTACTAAAAAAATGCATTTCACATGTTAAGTTTCTCATAGAACAGTGATGACGGAACGATCAAATACCATTAAAACCTAAAATACAATTTATCTTTCTTATATCTCAAAAAATATATATCAAATATAGTTTTTAATTAAAAAACACTCAGCACTAGAAAAATGTTCTTTGCCATAGTAAAATATCTCACTTAAGATTTCAGCTATCTCGAAAAATTAATGGAAAATGAAAATTTTAACAATATAAATGAAAATTATGAACAAACTCAAAATTAAAAGTAAAATTACCTCCTATGTATAATTTACATGATATACTATATGTAGCAACTTGCATGTCCCGTATTTTCTCACGGTCGATATCAATAAAAAAAAAAACCATCTTCTATATAAGATGGAGGCCTGGTGGGAAGGCTTGTAACATTCAATGGAAGTAGTTCATAATTATTTCCCGCCATTAATTTCTTTTATTAACTGTATAAATATAATTATAATAATAATATAAATTAGATGTTGTGGTAGAAGTAAATTATTAAACGAATTTTCGATAATTATCGACATATATAAAAAAAATATATAAAAAATATCATTTATAAATGATGGATATTACATTTTTCAGTTATAATTTATTTTAGTTAGACCGAGTATTATGGGGCTTTAAGGGGCTAGTGCAATTTCGTTCATTACTGTTCTCTACATTTTCTTCTCTTTGAGAGAAGAGTGTTTCATCATCACTAGTCAGAAATATTATTATATGAGACTTTCTTTTTTATATATATTAGTTATGATAAATTAAACTGTGTGTATTTTTATTTATTATTCATGATCAAATATGTGAGTTGTATTTTCAGTGGTGCAAAGGTATTTCAAATAAATAACTTCTAGATTTGTGTTCAGTCGGATTCTTTTTACTGTTCTTGTGGATTAAAAATAATTTTTGAAAATGGGAGGTAAAATATATTTTTCTCGGGTATTTTCGAGGGCTAATTTTCTTTAATTAAGTCTTATTAAAAGGTTGTATGCATTGGTAATATATTACAACTCACAAACATTTTCGAAGTGCCACGGGCGTAGTGTTGTCATCTTTTTGTTTGTTTCTATACCGTGTTTGACGCCTTACTATTTTATAAGCCATTAATTCGAGATACACCTAAGCATTTTCAGTGTATGACGTATATAAAGGCTATTCAATTTTCATGTAGATTCATGGATATGTAAGGAAAGTAATCCTTGTGGTACAATAACAATAACACATCTGCGTTTTGTCATTTTATAATATATGATGAATAATAAATTATTTCCATATCATAATAGTCTTTCTGATATGTATATGAATACATATTAAAGTGAAGAAACTTTAAGACTATTTTCTCATTTGAGTAATCATCAATGAGTATAATTTACTTTGTGTTCATTATGAGGTATTTCTATTATTCATTGTGGACAACAGAGAGAAGTTATCTGATTTTTTATCTTCATTACAAACAGAAATTAGTGGGTTTTCCAACGAGTGAGCTTAGTTTATCGTAAAACGATATCACTATTTTTTATTTAATCTTATTCTTATATATATATTTAATAAATTATATGTTTATACATATTAATTATTCACTGAATTAGCACTATATATGTATCTATATGTTGCCATTATGAATTTACGAGAATGTACTGAAAATTACCTATATTAATTTATACTTTCCACTGTAACTGGTTCTGAATATAAATACAATACTTGTAGATGATGTATTTTACCTAATAAGATAGTACGTGCTACTTATAATATATAAGCATTAGATTTCATGAGGTCACTACAGGAACCTCTTTTGGCGTGCTATACTTATAATTACCAACGATTTCAATGAAAATAGAGGATTGACCTCTTATTGCAACTTTATGTTCACATTCAATCATGTAATAGTTGATGGATACACTGCATTTAGTATTTGTAGCAGTTTCCTAAAAGCTTTAAACGATGTGATCGGTGAATTAAATGTACAAACTCATTATTATTGATATTTGGACAACTTAAATGATGGACACAGCAAACAGATAAGTAGATAACGGTAACAGATAGATAGATGATTCTGAAGATTAACATAACCCTTAAATATATTTAAATGAAATCAAATCAGTTATACTTCTGAATCACCAATTCTCGAATCAATCAATAAAGATTATTGGTTGATTTGACTTGTTTCCGTGCTCCGAGAAGATTGTGGTAAAGAAAACGATCAAAATTTATTCACGTTTGAATTGAATGAATAGATACAACCAGTAAATTAGCTCCAAAGTATTCAATATCATAAAGGGATTATATACTATTTTACATGCAGGTATATTTCAACTCGCTTTAATTATAATACACTGGGTATATTTTAAATGGTAAATTTTAACTGATAAACGGATTAAACTATAATAGATGAGTAGAAATGCCAACAGAAAACAGCAATAAACATAGATATGAAGTATACTTGTGAATTAAAAAGTATATTCAGTTAACTCATAAAATACAACTGGTGAGTCACACTTGCAGTTATGAAATATTATTTTCATATATATTCTCAAAACATATAGATAAACGATAAATGTAGCGTTAAGCTAAATTTTTTTATCTGGGACTGTATATAACGGCAAAATAGAATTTATAAACTCATTAATTCTTTTAGAAAAGTGCTATGTGTAAAAATTAATGCAAGGAATTTAGATTTATCCAATCGTTATATACATATTACAATGATAGTTTTCTGTTTTTAGTAGAAAGCTATTACAATAGACCTTTTTCAGAAGCGTATTTGAGAACTGTCCTATTTTTAAATATTATTATCTAATTATTTATAGCACAACTTTCATAGTGGGTTAACTTATCTTCTATTTTAAAAGGACGAGGAGATCATGTCAGTATAAAGGGGTTTAAAAGAGGTGCTTCAAGCCACGCTTTGAATAAACTGTTTGTACCTTTTATCCAAACATACGAAGGCAGATTAATTTATTCTATAGCTTATTCTACACACTTAGTGACCGATGACTTAGCCAACATATGTGTGGATAAATTAATTAACAAACTAAAAATCATTAGTAACTTGCAATAAAGAGGATATTTATCTCTAGAATATTTAAGCATTCAAAACTGATGATGTGGCATAAATTTTCATCAAATGAAACGAAAGAAAATTAAACTTTCCAACCTTTGCTCTGCTTATGTTTGATTAAAGTATAGAGTAAAAAGAGAGAGCGAGTCAAAAATTGCCACTCACCTTCTTTATTTTCTGATTTTATGGATTTGGGGTATTTGAAATTGGATATTAAATAGAGTTGTCGGTATGTCAGAGTTGGGTATGCTCCAAGTTGTTCAGTCTTGCCTTTAAGTCTGAATGAATATTTCATATTTATTTGAAGAAAAATAAATAATTATTAAGAATATATAATTCATTTTCCTTATATTAATTTTTGTTAGTTACGAACAAGTTAAAAACAATCAGTGGTTAGATTCCAATTTTAATTTTGGAAAAATATGTTTTTTGTTTAAGGCTAATCGCATTTATATCTTATAAGTCCACTCAATTATTCCGAAGGTTTAACTCAAGCACTGAACCAATAATACCAAAACGTCATAAAGTTACATTTCCCAAGTTAGATCAGGTTAGGGTAGATCAAATTACGTTAGGTTAGCAGTAAATGATGGGTGGAAACTTGGGAAAAATTAGCAGTTGTTCCTAGTTAGGTATACATTTCAAGTTATTTTATTAATTTCGAGCATGCATTGTTGCCTGTTTTTGTTAAGTTAGAGGAGAAGTTTAGGTTACCATCGGTGGGTCATGTTAAAATATTGATAGATTTATTAAAGTTAGCTGTTGTTAGTTTATCAGTTCTGGATTGGTTAAGTCAGTTTAAGCATGAAGCATTGTTTATGCTAACTTTTATTCAAACTTAATATGATCAATATAGGTTACATTCTAAAAGTTAGGTTTAGTTTTGGTTGGTTTTCGTTTGTTAGTGTATGTATATTAAGCAATTTTGGTAGGTATCTTATGTTAGTTGCATGGATGTTGAGAACTTTGTTTAATTTAGTAGTCATTCATAGATTAGGAATATTAGAGACAGTGTAATCTTGGTACATGATAGTTTTTACTTTTAGTTGGAGGAGAGTAAAGTTCGGAAAATAGTACAAGTCATGATGAGTCACTATACGATGATATCAAGCATTGAGATATTGCTGTAAAGGTTTGAATGTGACTCAACTGAGTGATGATCTTAGATGGGAGTGAGGAATGGAATGCTTAAGATGTCAATCTTGTTTAGAAAATGTACTCCAGAGAACTATAAATCTCTTCATACAACGCTTCTCGCTGAAAACAAGTGTTGTTGCAAAATGTTGCAACATGCTCAGTTGCCTTGTGCCGTCTGATTCTACAATTCCATTTCTAAATTTATAAAAGTAAAATGTCCAAAGAGGCACTTAGCATACCGCTGAAGAAGTATTATGTCGCGCCACTACGCAACGTTTTGTAAACCATATTAAAAGTTATGAGATTGTAAAATCTCTTAATGAAATATGTTAATATGTTGAAATCTAAAATGAATAAAGATTGAATGTTTGTGAGTATATTTCATGTTAAAAAATAATAAATTATGTAATAATGTAAAAACTTTTTTCAATTTCCATGTACAAAAAAACATTATTTTATGATATATGTAAACAAAATGTGTTTATAATAAGCAAATGATGTTTGTTTTACGTTATAAATTTTGGTAAAAAGGAAGAACTCATGTTAATTGAGAAAAGGGTAGACTTGTGAAACGAAGAAGTACCAATAAGTCAACTAAAGACTACCACAAGAGGCAATTCCTCCGCATAACTATCGCAAATTATTTCACATGATGAATGGTATACCACCCGACAGTCCAGGTCTAGCACCTCGAAGAGTTTCAAGATATGGGTCCAGATTTTCGGAGCGGAGCTAGCGTTTCAGTTGACAGTCACGAATATGACATTGGTAGATACAGTTGACATCAAAATCAATCATCTTATATTTTGATCGTGACTCGAGAAAATAAGATTGGTAAGAGACAGATTTACTGAAGAGTGTTGGATTCTACTTAAGATACGATTAATACTTTTTGTAGTGAAGTTATGCTAACCTTGATACTCACTTTAAAGAGGAAAATTCAGATTATGAGGTTGGAGACATATTCCCTTGCTGGACTATACTCCAGGCGCTAAGGGAAGTTTGTGCTCAAGTTTTGTTATTTTATTATTCACCAAATTAGGGTAAGTTCGGTCAAATAGGGTGATCCATAGAGGCTCTCTTCATTATAAGACCTTTCAGCTAAAATAAAGACGTTTAATTTTGCTCGTGTTCAAAAAATGGGGAGACATAAAAAATCCTAGATCGACATAAAACATGACTGCAGAGAGAAGGTTTATTGAGCAAGATTGTTCCTACAATGACTGTGCTCTGGAAAGACTAATCTGCAAAGATGAACCCAAGACAAATATCTTGAAATGTCATAAGAAAGAACTCGATATAAAGAAATATTATATAAATTATAATATTCATCGTGTGATAACTTTTCTTGAGTGTACCGCGATTTACCCGAGTTTCGGGATAAGGCATAGTGGATTACGAGGGAGTGTTGCAAGATTATGTGACGCACTTACTGAGTAAGAATACCCGGGAGATGCAAGTCATGTGAAAACTCATGGTGGTTGGGAAAGGGAAGATCAAATTGCCATCTAGTTACCAAATTTCGATTTCAGCTATTCAGAATTAGATCATTTCGTCACTCTATGTGGTATACTATATTATTAATTAAAGGAATATTTCAGTTAATGACTGTTTTAAAAGTTGAGGGGGATAGAAAAAATAGCGCGAATATAGCATACTTAATGCAAGATGAAAACCTGCTGATTTAAATTTTCTTGAAAAAGGATATAGGAATGCTAAAAGATAAAATATAATTTGTGTGAAAACAACGAGCCGATGTAAGTCAAAGAGAAATTTTATTCTTGGCTTTTGTAAATCTAGAAAAGCTGCTTGTTACTATAACAACCATTGAACAATTGAGAGCGATATTTTATTATGAACGAAGTCAAACTAGATCCGAGAAATGCTGTTGGGCTTGGGTTTTGATGGCGGTTCTTCGATGTCTGGCAAAGAAGAAAGTATTCAAGCAATACTTGCGAAACAGTATAGAAAATCATTGTTTTTCATTGCTGCTTCACACAAAACAAAATCTAGTATTAAATGATTTGAACACAAACAGAATCCGCAATACTGTGGATCTATAAAAGGGCATGTATTACGTTTTTCACGAGTCGGTCTTGAAAAGAAACATTAATCCAAACATCCAAGCGCTATGCCAACCAGATGGGTTTGAACAACAACAAGTGCAAGTTCAGAGTGTTGTAAGGCACGTTTGTAACGAATCGATGCAAGCATTAAAGAAATCCTTTTTCCATTGAAAGAATATACGCCACAAGAAAGGCGCTTTTCAGTTGCATTCGCGGCATGTACGTCGTCATTTCATCAGGCTATGAATTTGACGCGAGAGTACTCTGCGTATGTTAGAGCAGCTGTGTAACATGTGTGCTCGCCAATGCTAAGCACCTGGGACTCATGCGTAACAATACTCGCAGCTACAATTACTCAGAAATTATTGTGAAATATGTAATGTAGGCACTCGGAAGATAAGAAAAATCACGATTCCGAAGTGGTTAATATTAGAAGATCTAGAATTACAAAGAAGAATCAGCGAGCAACTTGGACTTGATCTGAAATATACCACGGATTAATTTGCTGGTGATAGGGTTTGTATATGAGAAGCACCTAGCAGCGAATCCATCCTTGTTACCAAGCAACAAATCCCACACTGAGCTTCTGTGGAGAAGATCCATAACTAGCTCACGTTATAAATAGATTAATAAGTATCTCTTTATTTATGGAATGACTCAGCGGCTTTATCCTTACTGAAAATAACACTCGTGCTTTATGCATTTGATCATTTCATTATACATAATTCAATCATACACTTTCACATGCTTACTCAAAACAATCGATGGTGTACAAGGAAAATTAGAGCTTCATCTATTAAATAGTTTTTACCACTTAGAAGGGAATGATGGAAGAAGACCACTAAGACATATCGCTCACGGCACCAATTTTGGGTGTAATCCACTTAGAATGGCATAGCAAGAAGAGCTAGACTTTGTGTAGTACATGAAATCTTGGAACGGACAAGAACTGTACTAGTGACAAGAAGCTATAAAGTTCTTGTTGTGCTCCACCAAGGCTTGTTAAAGCGAGACTGAACTTTTCTTATCCAGTGACGAAAAGGCTTTGTGTGATGATAAACCAGTAACAGTAGAACACTTTTTCAGTACTCTGCGAAGGATCAACATTACTCGCGCGAAGTACATGGAAGAATGGCAGTATTAAACGACTCCTAGGAAGTATACAAACCTATATTTCTTCTTCGATGAGAGAGAAATTTAGTGTTTTTAAATGCATATTATGATTTATTTTATTCATTACGTGTAATTGTAAGTAATTTATTTTATGATCTACAATGGCATAATGAACATATTACAATAGGATTTTATGATCTTAATTTCAAGTAGCTATGATTATTGTAGATTTCTATTCTCATTCGCATATTGTACTTTGAATAAAATTTCTTAATTGTCTTTAGAAATATAAATACATTTATTTTTTAATATATTTAATCCCCATCCTGTTCAAGATCTCATTCAACAGTAATTTCATTCCATATAATTATTCTTTGTTATACTCTCTTAAGTGTGTTTTCTTAATTATTTCAGAATTATTTCTTCTATAAATTTTTTTTTTTTTAACTAAATATCAATATTTAATTAATTAACCATAAATCACTAAATGTTTTTAGTTTTTTATGTCCTCTTGCGTTTTTCTTATATTATAATAACATATACATATTATCCTATAAGGTTGACTAAATTAGTACCAAATATATAAAGATTAATTCACTCTACAATGTGACCTTATAAAGTTAATTACCACTACTTTTTAATGGTTTACTATATTCAAAAAAAATTATGACTAACGACAGCAGGATATGCCTAACTAACACGAAATAGTTAGGCGATGAATACATAAGTTGGTTACTACCTATAATACCTATAATAGCCAACACAAAAAGCTGCCAAGGCAGACTACTACTACTTTAATAAAAAAAATAACTATTTCATTTTATTTAATAATTTAAAATTTTATATTTTATAATATAAAAATTTAGAACTTATCTAAAGTAAAATGTGTTATTACTATTTATAATACTATTAAAACAAATAAATATTTAAGAATTATTAAACAAATTGCATATTATTTATAAATATAAATTGAAATTAAAAAAAAAAGATAAAATTATTCTATAAAATATAATATTAGTTTACAGTTATAACATAATAAACAAGCATCTACGTTTAAGAAAAATGTATAATTAAGCTGCTACCTCAACTTCATTAGATTTTTGTGGAAAATGAGCTGAACGCCACTCATAAGATATGAAATGACACAGATAGCTCAAGTAAAGTAGATAGTTAAAAGAAAAATAACCTAAAAATACCTTTGTTATATACTGAGTATTCTCACAAATCGAGATATGATAGTCAGAAATACATAATTCTATAACAATTTAACAACTCAATAATGGTGTGTCTATATCACAGTGTGCACATAGTGAGCATTATACATGAAATGTTAACAAAAATACTAATACCTGGCAGCGGTGGGGACTCGAAACGCGCTCACGGCAATCAGATGAGTATCACTAGTTGCTCTTGAAGATCAGACGCTTTACAACCTGCTTCTAGCCCTACGCTATACCTGTCAATATAACATTACCTTTATTATATTGTACTCCGATTCATTGATCATATTCTTAATATTAAATGAATATTTAATTGTAAGGCTGTCGAGATAATTAATAGATATTAAACCAACATGTTCAGTCTTATACTAAGATATAGATTAGGATAATAGAAATATTATCGAGAGTTATAGCAAATTGCTTATGAGATATGCATATATTCAAAATTCATATAATAATTTCACGGCCTGTTTTCGAAAATAAAGTCCAATTAATGCCTTTAATATTTGCATAAAAACCGTTTAAAATAATCTCAAATTATTATGATATTAAAAATAATTAGCACTTGAACTGATTAATTTCATAAAAATACCTGAAAAACGATAATTTTAAAAATGTTTTTGTTATTACTTATGTTATATATTTAGGCTATATAATATGTATTATAATTATTATAGACAAATGAACTAGTTTAATTATAGTCGCTAGAATATATAAGTCAAGCTAAATTGGCACTAATTTAGAGGTAATGCGAGAGTATATGCGTTCAATATCACAATCATCTTGGTGACTTCCATAAGGGTAAAATCAATTAGCTCTAACCATTTGCGAAACATTATATAAAATGATTACACGAATATCCTTATACAAATATCAATTGGACTAGATATCGCATTCTCACGAGAGCGCAAGCATGATATTATCATCTCCTTCTCTCGTCAGTCCCAATCATGACAATACTATTATATTTGAGTCACCACAATGAATGCTAGAGGAAACAATAAACAAATGTCTCTAATGTAATTCAAGCAAGTGAATAGATATAATATAGTGTTGTGAGTGGAAAATTCTAGAGTGGGAGAACGTTTATTTACCTATCTAAATACTATATCATATAATGACTTCAATATATTATGAATAAATAAATACATTATAATATCAGATATTCCTTAGCGGGTGAAACATAACAGTGAGAGTACGGAGTAAATTTAAGGTTATCAAAAAAAAAAGGTTATACGTATTTAATTTTTAGGAAAACTTATTTTGTGATATTTAAATTATATCCTTAATTTAGGTATGACTTACTTTTATAATATTCAAACCATGAAATCTTTAATTAACTCAGTATAAATTACTCACCTTCGGTGCAATATCATAATAGTATACATGAAAAAGCTTTACCTGATAGCTCTCTTAACCTGAGCAATATAATTCTTCACTTATAAAAACAGCATTCACATATTAAAAGTTATTCTTATCGAACTCACATCACTCACGAGTAGAGCCAACTGATTCATGGGAGTGTTTATTTAAAATATACTAAATAACATCAATATTATAAATAATAAATTTCATATTTGTATAATTAATTAATTACTAATATATATAAATAATAAAATATAATTCATGTATTATAATTTATACACATACAATTAACATACGCAAACTCATAAAAATATCTAGTAATACAATTTTTTTTAAAACTATGCTATTATCAATGAAAACATTGGCAGCAAAAGAACTAGGGTCTTTTGCCTAACTAAACATAAGAATGTAAACTATATAGATATGGATAAAATAAAAATGAAAAGAATGATACCCAATCTCACCTATATCCTCAAAACTACCGGTAATTTTTAACCTCTCGCTAAAATATTAGAGTTACGAGGTAACTTGAAAAAAAAAATAAAGTTATATTCATGTGATTTTCTATATAAGGTTCCACTACTCGATAGAGGTTTTCACCCGTTACTCCGATTACACTATTGGAGTATCTTTGATATGTACTCATACAAGAACGTTATTCCGGTACAGTCCTCAGTACAGCTCATATAAGGATGAAAAGAAAATACATTCAGCTAGTAGTTATTTTTGAAAGGACGTATGTGACTCATATCTTAGTCAGCTGAGCGCTGTCCTCGTTCAAACGTCACAATTTCTGCACACCTATTTAGCTCTCTGTGATCCAGTTCACAGTACAGGCAGGAAATTAACTTAGAGTTTCTACTTCGCAATACGCTTTGGAATAATAAGTCCAGCTATTTATAATTCAGATTCACATTCCAAAAAAAAAGTGTAAGCACAATTATAGATCCACATATTTCTACTATCGTCCTAATATATTGACCTAACTAGATTAATACTAATCTATAAATCATTTTAGAAACATCCCAATTAACTACCATCATAATTCACTGTGAGATTCATAAATTAATAGATTAATTTCAATTCCATGAATTCGTAATGGTTCATGATGTCCAGTACTCGAGATGCATATATAGTATCGATGCACTATTATCACTATTCTTAGATGATCATTCCCCCTTA
>JABUQX010052344.1:37500-46249 GCA_015478945.1 Trachelipus rathkii
AACTCCATATTCCAATGGGCTCTGGACATTAATCGATAAATATGTCACCAGAGCTACTGGACTGCAAAAAGAAATGATGTAGTCAATAACTCCACCTATAATATAGTGACATTGCCTCAACGAAAATTAGTAAGAGACAGAATATAAACGAAATGCAAGACTTACATTTTTTCCATTCATTCCCTCGCGAATTCTGTTGAACAGTGATATAGCTGATGACCTGGCTTTAGTAATGTAACAATAATGAACCAACAAAAATACTGCTTTCAGTTATCATCTTATATAAAAAATCGATCCTTCAACAAAACAGAATCACCCCTACACTGCACTATCGCCTAATAATTTGCTTCCTCACCTCTCTCCATCAGCAAATTCTAGAAGAAAATTAACACTTATATTACCATATTGTCATGAATATAACTTCTTTACCCAATACGATATAATCCCTCACAGATCTTTCCTATAGATCTTCCACATGCCGGGATTCTCAATAAGCAACCTCGGATGTTCGGACAACAGTACCTAGACAGCCCTCTCTATTCCTCCCTGAGACAAGGAACATTGTCATTTAACGAACTTCTAACCAATCTACCGTTATCCACTAGCAAACTCTATACTAATTTTTCAATAATAGCAATTTTAGAGAGAAGGCACCGCCCCAATAATAACAAGCTACCTGGTTCGCAATTTTGTTTTTAAAGCTTCTTAAACTGGTCGGCTAACGAATTTGCTTAAAATGGACTGAATCAGTAGAAATATTTTGGAAATAAACTATTCCTCGTTTCTACTCAGCACACAAATCTTTCAAAATCATGCCAAAAGAAGTTCTCGTATTCTAGCGTTCCCCTTACTTATACTACTATTAAAAAATTCTTCCATAGTCAAAAACTTACTAAACAGAAACACTAGCAATTCAGGAGTTTATAAGAGTTCTTGTAAAGTCCCCATAGTATATACATCTACTTAATTAATAAAAAATTACCTCTACATTTTACCCTCTCTAAAGATAAAATGTAAAATTATGACATAAATAAAAATGCTTTCCAATTTTATCCTCACCAACCCGTTTATTTGCTAAAAAAGTCTTTAATTAACTAAAATATCACTCTCCTACATTCCTTTTTAAATTATTAGCATAAACGAAGTTCCCTATTCAAAGGTGCATTAGCCTAATATTCAATCTCTCCATTCTTTAATTCCTAACTTTTAAAACACTGCAGATTCACTGTCCAATACTAGGGTGACGTACCAATTAACAGAAAACTTAATAGTAAACGTTTGAGTGCACTGAACATCAGTCTTATATTTATTATCCCATACTACATGACAATAAAACATAGCCACACTAAATCAATACCCAAGGAATATCTACATTTAAATTAGAAAATTTGGTTTAACCTCCAACCGAATGACCGCTAATTTTATATATATATATAGGTATTAATATGTTATATATATTATATAATATATCATATTTATATATATAATATATATATATATATATTATATATAATTATATATAGTATAATATATATATATATAAATATAAATATAATATTATATATATATAATATATATATATATATATATGTATCAATCCTTGAAGAATTAATAAATCCTCCATAACCCTTCTAACCACTGACCGTCATCAATCCTGCCCTCCATCCTAATCCCCTAAACAACAAATCTCATTTACCATAAACAAAACCAAAAAATAATTATAGGACTTTTTAGGTTCTTCTAATATAAATATTTTTCTTATATAATACAATTAATATATATATATACTATAAATATATATAATATATAAATATATATTAATTTAATATACATATATTACCGTATTATATATTTATATATCATTAATATATATAATATCATATATAATAATAATTTATATTTATTATAAATATATAAGATATATATATATTTATATACTATATATATATATATATATATTAATTATTAAATAGTATTAGATATATATATTATATATTATATATTAGTAATAATATATATTATATTTATATATAATTATATATATAATGATATTAATGAAATTATTTAAAACCATATTATTTTATTAGGGAAGGGGGGGGAATTTAAAAATACACAAACCTAAATTAAAAATGACTATTCGTACCCTTTTTGTGTTCGCAACATTTATCTGGACTAAATTATTAACCAAATTTTTTTAAACTAAATTAAGGTGCGGAATGCGCAAGCACAAGGGAAGAGCCAACATGTAATTGTGACGAGAACCTCAGCACTAGTCCATCTTTAATTTAAAGTTTGTGTATTTTAAATAATCCCCCATTTAATTAATATAGTGGTTTTAATTATTATCATAATTTCGGAGTTCGAGTGTTTGCGTTAGTACTCCTTAAAAAACAGAAAATTGTTATATATATTATATATATATATTATATATATTTAATATATTATTATAAATATATATATATATTATATCATTATATATAGTATATCATATTATATATATATATATACTATATTCATTATATAACCTATATATATATATTTACTATATTATAATATTATATATATATATAATATATAATATTATTATTTATTTATATATATATCTATATATATATATATATAACTATATATATATCTATATTAATATTATATATAGTATTTATAAGGCTAAGACCTTATAAACTATCCATAAAAAATTCCTGGACTCCTTGACCATGCATCTCTCTGCGCGTGACGTTGGTGCCTTCTCTTTTCTATGGTATAACAGACGGCAGGTGGTTCGAGAGATTGACCTTTCGCATTCCTCACCATTACCGCCCCTGTAACACAAGAGGTGCCTTGTTCTCACTGAAAATTTGTGTGAATCATTGGAGGACTCCAGGATCATCTGTTGTGGTACCCTCTCCGCCAATCCTTCTTTCAGCCACATCTGTTTGGAAACTCCTTGTCTTCTCTGTTTTCTTGCAATATCTCAATTTTCTTCCTATTTTAAGTCCGGTCTGCGCCAAATGAGGGATTGTGTTAGGCAAGGGACAGGGTGAGTTTATTTTACTTTCCAATTATTTTATTTTTTTATTTTTCTTATTTTTTTATTTTTTTTTTTTTTTTTTGCCTCTCTTTTGAATAAGGGCTCTGCCCGTGAGTGGTGGTACGGTAAATTATATATATATATATATAAATATATTATATATTTATATATATAATATATATAATTAATATATGATATATATATATATATATATTATATAATATATCATAATATATAATATAATATATTTATTATATATATATATAATATATTACTATTATAGTAATCTTTATGTTAAGAAGAAAATACAGGCATAACTATTTCTTGGGATGGAGATAAAAAATATCATTACGCGGGCAAAGATTCTTAGAAGAGACAGAACCGGACAAAGATCGATGGTTTAATTCTATATACAAAAAAGTTACGTAAACACCAAAATAATTAAATTAATTTATTTTTAAAAATTTAAATTTTTAATTTGGATGTAATAGTAGTCATTTTATAGTTGAATTTTTCAAAACTAGTGTTCGAAACAAATTTCCAAATTGTCAATATTTGATAGTTATCATCAGACAATAATATACGCAATGAATCACCATCTGGTTGGAATTGCATACTTATGCTTTTCTCTTTTGATGTTGGTTTTGTTTAAAAAGCTGAAGCTGAGAATGGAGGGCGGTGGTTTCTATTCTCCGAAAGTTGAATTCGCATTTACCATTGTTTTTATTTCTGTGGGGATAATACTTAACGTATACATTACATACGCGTCATAGTGTTTTTTCAAAATTTAATATTAACATATATATAATATATATATATGATATATATAGATATATATATGATATTATATTATATATATATATATATTATCATATATATACTTATGATTATATATATATATATATTAATCTTTCTTCTTCTTCTTCTTCATCCTACTTTTTTTCCAAAAGATTGGGAGTAAGGTGCTTTTCCCAAGAATGGGAAAAGAAAAGCAGTAGGAGATTATCATGGCGAAAGAAAGCCCAGCCTTACCGCCCCATCTGTCCAATAATTACTAACAATCGTCGCAATCAAAACCACCCTAGAGCTTACGAGACCGGACGGATCTCCTATGGTAAACTCGTCAAGTGTAGGGTTCATCCCTGGCCCAGGTGGGCACAACGATACCCATTACACCCCCGCCTTCTTCTCCCTATCATCACCTTTCTTCTCCAGCCTCTGCCAACTCACATTTCTCTCTTTCAAGCATTTCTTTCTGACTCAATCCACTTTTTCTTCGGTCTCCCAGCCGGTTGGTTCCCACACTACCAACTATACATCCAACCATCCGACTATCATTCATCATTCCTTTAACATGACCACAGACATCATGCAACATACCTCTTCATTTTCTCTTCGTTTTACCCTGTTCTTCAACCACACAACTCTTCTAATAACGGTTCATTCTCATTTTACCATTCTTCTCACACCTACCACACTCCTAAGATTGTCCATGTGAACACATTGAACTTTTAGATCTATACTTCTTATTCAGAACCATAGTCTCACTACTATACAATACAAGGTAACAACCCCTCATGCAAGACCCTAGCGGACTCTCCAGACTAGTCCTTTTACATTCACCAACGATTCAATTGCACCAGCCACCTTCCCTGCCCATTCACAACCCCCTACTACACTCTGCATATCGTTCCCTTCTCATCAAATCATACCCTAAAATACTTAAACTCAGAACACTTGGTTCCAGCTGCCTCACACTATCTACATAACTACACTGGGGCTATCCTACACTCACAACCATTAACTTACTCTTATCTCGTTTACTTTCAAACCTCTCCTTTTCCACACCCTGCCAAATCTCTGTATCAATCTTCTCAAAACTCTTCAGATCGCCACACAAAACCAAATCATCCATATATCATAGGTAGGGCACCCTCCTCTCTTCCATTCCTCCATTATTCTAACACCATTTCTGCACCCCCATATATATAACTATTATATATATATATATTATATATATATATATATATAGTATATATATTATATTTATGATAGTAATATATATTAATATATTATATATATTATATATGGAACTTTGCTTTTATAGTTTTTTTCTTTATTATTAGTCTATTATTATTTCATTCATATTTATTATTAATTATCTATTATTATTATTTAGAGGTTATTTCTTTCTAATAAGCCTTGGAGATAGTTTTTGTGTGTGGTATTATTAAACGTATACATAACTGGTTAATGATACAGAATAAACATGGCTACCTGGATCGTGTTCTTATAATTATAAAAAAATGGTATATCCAAGTGGCAGAGTCGCACGCATCGCAATTAAAGATTTATCTCGTTAGAGAGGAATGCAAGTTTTGCAACTATAGGCTCCTCTTAGGATAAAAAACTAAGCGTTTTTTTATAAATATCATCTTAAAAACTAGTAATTTTACAGGTACAGATTATGGAAAAGACATTTTCAAGATATTGCCTGAAATACTCATAGAAAGATGAAACCATCTTTCGATTCATTTGTTGAAACTTCTAAATTCAAATATATTGACAGATTACCCACTCAACAAAAGGTTTTTGCACATAATGAAAAACATTGTTTTGGTAATTTCGGTGGATAAAAACGTATTTTGAATCTTAGGAATAAGCTATCACGTACCATTGTGAGATACTTCATGGACCTGGACTTCCAGTGCCTAAGTAACGAATGACTTTGCGAAGAATTCAATATCCGATAGAGGAACGGTTGCAGGGAACTGCAGCATCAACATCATTGAACGGCTTCGACGATTAGGTATACAATTACCAATGCATATTTATAGAACCTGCGATTAAGCATCATGATAGGATTCTGGTCTCAACTAAGAACATTTCATAAATAGCAAGAAGCCATATTGGCTTATCAAGGACTGTCCCATTTCCGGCCCCAGAACCTGCAATTATAGACTAAAGCCATTATTAATTTGGTTTTAAACATGTCAAACACAAGCAGTCTCCATTATCAATTTGCCTATTAAAAACCTCATTACAGTTTTGACGTATGTAGACATATATATTGATGATCAAACATACACATGCGTGTGCATATAATATACAAAACTAAAGTTGACGTTGCCTTTCATATGCAAAGGAATCTGAATTCAGGATGGATTTACCAAATACTGCTGTTTCCTTTGCCTATGGAACAGTAGAGCAACAGACAAGCACTATCCACAGAAAAAGTGGGCAAAAAGAAGCAACTACGTTCCAGAAGGACTTGAAAATGTTAAGTATCAACCTTTAGTTGACTCAAGGAAGAGATTGCTTCCCCCTTTGCATATAAAATTAGGTTTAATGAAAAACTTTGTGAAGGGAATCTTAAAAATGGAGATGGCTTTGCATATCTCAGGACTCAGTTAACTGTTTTAAGTGAAGCAAATTTGAAAAAAGGAAGATTCGTTGGCCCACAAATCAGAAAACTCGTGAAGGATGACACTTTTGAGAAAGAGTTAAATGCTTTGGAAATATCTGCTTGGAGAGCATTTAAATCAGTGGTTTCGGGATTTCTAGGTAACAACAAAGCTGAAAATTTATGAAGAGTTGGTAAGAAAACTTTTGGACAGCTATCAGAAGTTTGGATGTCGGATGTCACTAAAAATTAACTTCTTGCATTCCCATTTTGATTTCTTTCCCCATAATTTGGGCGCTGTTAGTGACGAACAGGGAGAAAGATTCCATCAAGCTATCATGACAATGGAACACCGATATCAAGGAAGAGAACATCCTAACATGATGGGTGCCTACTGCTGGTTTTTGCTGAAAAGATAAAACGCAGAATAAGAGAAAGAAATGAAATTTTGAAAACGTTGTTTAAAAATCTAAATTTTCTTGTAAACTCAGATTTTGTTTAATGGATGCATTGGTATATTCTGTTTCACTTTTTTTAAAAAAAGTTAGTTTATTTATATTATATAATATATATATATATTATATATTACTTATAATATAATATATATATTAATACTAGATACTTATATATATATATATATATATATATATATATATTATATTATATATTAATTCTATATATTATATATATATAAATATAAAAATTAATTATTATATATAATTATACATACTATATATATATTATACTTTTGTATATATATATACAATCTATCATATAATTTTAACTATATAATATATATATATATATTACTATATATTATATATATTCTATATATTATATATATATTTTATATTATATATATCCTTATATTATTATATATATATAATATATATATAATATATATATATATATACTATATAGTATATATTATATTATATATTACTATATATATATGTAATTATATTAATATAGATATATTTATATATATTATTATATATTATTATAATATATATATATATATATATATATTATATCAATTTTTATAATATATTATATATATTATATATACTATACAGGTTCTCCCCATATTTTTAATATTTCCCTGTATTAAATTTGAAATGATGATTTTTTGGTTTTTATTTGCGATTATTTACTTTCCGTTCACACAATATTACACGTGTTATGGGAAGTTTTTAACACATTACTCGTAATCCAGCAAAGGATCGATTTTAATAAAAAATCCCTTAAATGTTCTGTGACAGAGGAAAAATAAAATTTTGTTGAGTAGTGATAATTATTATTCATTATAATTGATGAATATTATTATTAATTATTGTTATTAATTATTTTATTATTATTATTATTATTATTATTATTATTATTATATTATATTATTATATTATATTATTATTATTATTATTAATTATTATGATTATTATTATTCCTGTGCTAAGAGCAGAAGAATTGAATTAAAATATTTGTACTGCAAAAATGACTTTAAATGCTTTAATTATGCAATTGTCTTTTCCTCCCCGAAGGTCCTTATGAAAATTCACCTTAGTCGGTTGTTATAAACTTGATCGTTTTGTGCAATTCTTCCGCATTCTCCTTGATTGGGCTTGATTGAACTATGCATAGATTTAATTATAGTTTTTCACAAGTTTCCTCTTTGTTTAGTGGACCTTTTACATCAAGAGAGACTATATCTATCATTATATATCTAATCTATCTATCTATCCTATTCATATTATCTATCTATCTATCTATTCACTATCTATCTATGGGTGTTAATCTATCTATCTATCTATCTATCTATCTATCTATTATCTATCTATCTATCTTTATCCATGTCTCTCTCTCTGACAGTAAAACTCTTGGAATACTTCAAACTTTCAAGAATATTCTGCAATTTTTTAAAATAAATTTTAAAAATTTTATTTCGAAAAGATTTAATAAAACTTTTATTTAGCATTTATTCTTCTAATAATTTCATGGATTATTTTAATTTAAGTAAATTTGAAATTACCTTCATTTACCTAGAATTATTCAAGTAATTATTTAATTATACCAAAATTTCAATTATTACTCAAATTAATTGAAAAATTGTTAAATAATATAAAATATAATTAATTTCTCTAGCCAAAACTACAATTGTTATAACTACTATTGAGCTCTGAAATAAAAATTATTATAAATTATATTTTTAAAATTATATTTAAAATTATATTTACATTTTATTTATATTTATAATTAATATTTAAATTATATTTTATATATTCCCAATTGAATTTTTTTTTCAGTTAAGGAAAATTTACCTC
>JABUQX010052345.1:0-5000 GCA_015478945.1 Trachelipus rathkii
AGAGAAGACGAATACGGCCATCACGCAATGACGCATGTCATCTATTTGTACCCTTCTGGGTTTAATACACAGAGGCCGGTTCTGAGGGCTTCAACTATTGCGCTCGCTGGTGTGTTGAGAATAGGTCTATTAAACTCGTGAAAATGTTGTTGTAATACAGTGGCCGGCTATGCCATACTCTGAACTAATTTTCTTGAAACTCTTTAGCCTCAAATCCTGAAGAGGCCATTTTATCTGTCCATATCATTTCTGGTGAAGGTATAGTGATCGCTCTGTTCTGTCCTCAAATGTTTACTAATATTCTTTGACAGTGTGCAAACAGTCTTTTGAATTTTTTTTATCTTTTAAAAACCTTAACCGATTTAAATTATATCTTCTGGAATATACATTTATCACAAAAAGAATATATTGATAACCTTCGTTGTAAGATTGATATTTTATCATATCGGTTAAGTCTATAGATTGCCTCATACGGTTATCTATGTGTTGCATGGTTTTCCCGTGTCGAAAATTTTTTTTCGTATAGGTTTATGAAGGGTAAACGCCATCCTCTGCCTTCTTAAACTCATTGTATTTCAGATTCTTTTGTTTATTAGATCTGTGTGGGAAACCAGTGGTTGGGAAAGGCAAACGCTCTGAAAAAACTCCGTAACTGTAGGCTGTTTCACATCAGAAGTGAATGAAGATTTTATCGACCAGCTTCGCGTTAGGGGAGCCGTCTGAAGGCCTGCGAGAGCTGATGATGGTGAGAAGGCCTCCATGGATTCACAGTAACTGACCTTAAACAACAATAAAAAATTCAAATAGTATGCATTGTTGATACACGTTTGAGCTATAGGCTAGCTATCGAGGGTGCATGATAGTAAATTAGAGCAAAGAAATAAAACCCCAAATGTATATATGAACATATTTTATTTGTTTTTTTTAAAGTATTTCATAATATTAACTATTTTAAATTACAGGTCTAAAAACATAGCAAGTGTATACAGAAAGAGTAACATAGTTATGATACATGATATTTTAAATTACAAATAATACAATCATATAAAAACAAAAAATTAGGAAACTAATTCATTTTGAAGCGGTAGGTATGTCGCGTATTTTTTTCTTATTCTTCCTACACTTGAACGTAATGTACTTTTACTTATCAGCTTTAATCTATCCGATGCAAAAGAAGTACCAGAGGGGCTTGCATCAGGTCTAGGAGATATTGGAATATTATCCAGATCCGCTAATCTTTGTTTATTCAGAATTAAAGTTCTCGGAAAATTAATAGTTTGAAGTTCTTGTTTGATCCTGTTCCATCCTGCTACAGGAGTCTTCTTCCAATCACGAGAGAGATCGGATATCAAGTCAACAATATTCGATCCAACTATGACTTCTCCCTCAATAATGATTTGACCGAGTTCATTCCATGTAATCTGATCTTTTAAAATATTATATAGAGCTATACCTGTTTTCTTACTCCTCATAGGCAAGCTTTCCTTGAGTACATGTTTAAAATTATCTTCTCTTTTCGCCATGGGCTTAGTATCTGCTGCTAGAGCCGGATCTTCCTTAGGTGAATTTAATAAAACTTTTAGATCTACTAATTTTTGTATAGCATTTTGATATAGGATTCTTTTTTCATGAATGTTACCATCAGAGTTTAATATTTGATGCAGTTTCATTCTCGTAATTATTTTTATCTGTTTCAACCTGAGGATCATATAACTCAAAGGCTGCCGTCGAATCAATGCGTTGATAACGGTTATATGCAACCGTGCCAACCGAGGTGTATTGATTGAGGTTGTTCGATGTGTTAGTCATAGCTGATGGCTGATAATGCATTCAAAGCTCTTGGATCGGCGTATTTGTTAAACCGAATTGCCGACTATCGCTTTAGGTTTCTGTATTTGTTAAGACCTCTCGCTCAGATTAGTATTATAATGTGATAGTTGTTTGTTGTTGTTTGTTGTTAGTAATTAGTTGTTGCGTTGGTTTGTGTGCGTTGTGTTGTTTGTTTGTTTTGTATAAGAATTATGTCGTTGCTGCCTGTTCGTCGAGAAGTAGGCATGGATTTGTGTTATATTTTGAGTTTACGAAAGTAATAACATCGCGATCCGTGGTTAGAGATCAGTAGTATCAATCAACTACTCTCTATACTTCGAATCACACTATGAGAAGCCCAAATTGAGCCAATCTGAGAGTCTCAGTATCATTTATTTATATAAGGCGTTTACTGTTGTGGATCTGGTTTATAAACGCTATGATTCCAAGAAAAGGTAAGGAATATGTGTCACAACACGTCCACCTTTCTTGTAATAGCTTCTTTTTTATTTTTTAAGCTTTCTTTACGTTACCAGCAAGTTTTTAAATGATGTTTCTATGAACGACGTAGCTTTTACCTTGTTCTGAGGTCTGTTAAAGGCTTTTGCCTTTGTATAAGATTTAATAAGATCAGTTTACGTTTTTTTCTGAAGGTTCATGGGTTTTAAATTTTCTCATAAGAGGTAAATTATGTGCTCTAGAGTGCTATTTCAGGTATGTTATTGTCTCATCTGTCGTCTAGGTAAGATATTTGTAACGCAGTAACACTCAATGCAGTGTTTCTTATAGGATTGAAAGCCTCAAGTCAGAGTAATAACATGAGGTATAGATGTAACTTCTTTATATACTTTGTAGGAACTCTTTACGTTTGAGTAGGGACATTTGGGTAGCCACAACAATTGACTGACTCATATCCCTTCTTTGGTCCGAACAAGATTAAATACTGCGTGTTTAAAGAACACCATCCTCATATACTATTCTGGATTGAAATTATTTCTTGAGTATATAAAAAATATCTGTGATGTTTAAATGATGAGAGTAAACTGTGAAAGTTTTCTGCTATAATCCTCATTCAATTTATGCATCAAATCATCAAGGATTATAATTTTATGTCCTGGTAAACATTGAAGAGCTTTTATGTCATATAACCCTTCGTGAAATTGGATTACATCTTTGTAATCTTTAAACTTTTCTTGATAAACACTGTAACACCATATGATTTTAACAGGTTGTTGTTCGAAAATCTCAACCTCTTTTAAAATGTTTAATAACAGAAAGGTTTTCCCACACCCTGTAGGACCAGACACAAGACATGTAGCAGGCGCCCGGAACATAAATTTACCAACGTCCATTCTAGATTGACACCTGAACACTAATGAATAAGAAAAGGTTTGCATTTATATTATAAATGGTTCACTAGCTCAAATAGAACAATAGATCGTGGATGAGAAGGATGGAGGAGGGGAGGATACTTGGGATCTGTGATTTACAGATTTACTGTTTTACGAAAGAAAAATATGACCTGAATCAATAGATCAATAGAGGGAGGGTGAAGGGGAGTGGGGAGGGTTGTTTGATTTACTGATTTACTGCTTTAGGGTATGTATAACATAGCAATTTTAATAAAAATATGACCTAAATCAATAGATCAATAGATCAATAGATCAATAGATCAATAGATCAGTAGATCAATAGATCAAGGATGGATAGGAGAGTGGTTGGATGGTGGTTTGATTTACTGATCTACTGCTTTAGGGTATGTAAAACATGATAATTTTAGTAAAAATATGACCTAAATCACTAGATCAATAGATCAATAGATCACTAGATCAATAGATCAATAGATCAAGGATGGATAGGAGAGTGGTTGGATGGTGGTTTGATTTACTGATTTACTGCTTTAGGGTATGTAAAACATGATAATTTTAGTAAAAATATGACCTAAATCAATAGATCAATAGATCAATAGATCAATAGATCAATAGATCAATATATCAATAGATCAAGGATGGATAGGAGAGTGGTTGGATGGTGGTTTGATTTACTGATTTACTGCTTTAGGGTATGTAAAACATGATATTTTAGTAAAGATATGACCTGAATCAATAGATCAATAGATCAATAGATCAATAGATCAATAGATCAATAGATCAAGGATGGATAGGAGAGTGGTCTGGATGGTGGTGTTTGATTTACTGATTTACTGCTTTAGGGTATGTAAAAGAGGAAATTATTTTACTAAAAATATGACCTGATAATCAATAGATCAATAGATCAATAGATCAATAGATCAATAGATCAATAGATCAAGGATGGATAGGAGAGTAGTTGGATGGTGGTTTGATTTACTGATTTACTGCTTTAGGGTATGTAAAACATGATAATTTTACTAAAAAATATGACCTAAATCAATAGATCAATAGATCAATAGATCAATAGATCAATAGATCATGGTTGGACAGGAGGGAGGAGGGATGGTGGTATGATTTACTGATTTACTGATTTAGGGTATGTAAAAACGTAAATTTTTACGTTATAAACATGAAAAGCTTAAAAAAATTTAGTAAAAACAAAAATAAATTAAAAATAAAATAAAAAATAATAAATTTTTGAAAAAAAAATTAAGTTGAAAACAGAACACGTTTGCATTCTCGTACCGGATCGCACATGCAGGAAGCGGGGGCGCGCGCACGCGCCCCTTCCGCGTCGGTTCGCCCCGGCAGGCGCGCCGGCGGGTGCGCACACGCGTCGGATCGCGCCGGCGGGCGCGCCTGCGGGCGCGCGCACGCGTCGGTTTCGCAGCGGATTGCCCTGGCTGGCGCGCCTGCGGGCGCGCACACGCATCGATCCTGGGCTTGGTGACACAATCAGCAATGCCATGAGAGAGAAAGAGGAGGCTAAAACCACCCATAGTAGAGATCTAACGTCCCTTTATAAACATATATTTTAACACCAATATTGTATTATTATACAAATATTTACTATCCCAGCACCGCACTGGAGCCACCACCGGTGCCATTGTCAATTCAAACTCCATAGATTCAGACTCCTTTCTCATTCTTCTATACAATATCCAAATTTCATCCTTCTATGATCAATTTAATTTTTTAGGGGGGTGGGGACCCCCATTAAGGGGGTACCCAAGGGGTACGTAACCTCGTCTACGATGAGGTTACGTCACCATATAACCA
>JABUQX010052345.1:10000-19003 GCA_015478945.1 Trachelipus rathkii
AACAATTGCCAGGCAACATATATATATAATTATATATTATATATATTATATTATTAATATATTATATATATATATAATATATATATAAATATTATATATATTATATATATATATATATATATACTATATATTATATTATATGCTTAATGAAGTTTATATATATAGATATAAATTATTTTTTTTTTTAAACTTTTTTTCTCACATATATTGTTAGTATATGATTATTTGCAATTATTAAGATGCCTGATTGAAGAAAAATACGAAGATTTGGGAAAAATGATTAAAGTAAAGTATATCAAAATAACGTTCATTTTACTGAAAAGATAAAACGGATTTATTGATAATTCCGTGTAATGCTTTTAATGACAAGTAGATCATATGATATAAAATTCGTTTTGTAATTGTTTTTTCTTTTTTTTTGCATCCAATATGAAATTTTGTGTACAAATAACAAAACGTATCATAATCTAAGCTTAGAGGACAGTAAACCTCAACCTAACCTGTATGGATCGATGATGTAGCAAAACTCACTATCCTAACCTCTATGGATCGACGATGCAATAAATTTCGACCTAACATACATGGATCAACTTTGCCGTAAAAGATTTCTCTCTTGTTTTCGGGTAAGATTTTTGCACTAAAGAAAATATCCCGCTTGGCGTCACTCTTTCCCGGGCACTGCCAAACGTACGATGCGTAAAAGTACATATTATTAAATAATTACTTTTTTTTGTGTATTAAAATTTTTTTGATCCTGCTCATCAGCATTCAAATTTATTGTTAGTGTCATAAAGTAATTCCCATTATTGAAAGAACAAAAGTACCAGAGGAAAGTGCCACATCAAACAAACTGACACTGTCAAATCAGGTGTAGATGTATATTTAAATTTATTGTATTTCTTATGATATATGATAATATATATATAATATATATATATATATAACTAGATAAATATCATATATATATATATATACTATATATATATATATATATATATATATATATATATCCTTAGCATATACTTAAAGTGTATGTTAGCATACTAATAAGTCTATGTTTGTATATTTGCATACTCATCTTATATGACGACTTAATTTATTACCAAATATTTACTAGAATTTTTAGAGATAGAGAAAGAAGCTTACTTACTAGAAGCCTCTAGAAGATGACTCACTCCTATATGTTAATTAGATCATTAAATAATAATAATAATAAAAAAACAGACCGGAGTATATAAATTAATTATTCTGAATATAAAAATTACAAACTGAATTTACGTTTCTTTAATTTATTTGAGCAAGTGAAGAAATTTTTTTTGGGAGGGAAAAAGTATTTCGTTAATTTATTAAAAGAGTTTCTTTAGTTTATGATGTTTTTTAGAATGTTTCATCACTTTTCATATATTTTCGCTAAATGGTACAATAGGGGCTCGTTTTTGGGTAAGTGATGGGGTAAATGTGCTTTATATATATATATAGTAGTATATATTATATATAAGTATATATAGGTTATATATATTAATTAGATATAAGAATAATAATATAATATATATTATATATATATATTTATTTATATAGTAGTAGGAGATTGGTCTTACTATGTATGGAAATAACGCGAATTTCTTTTAATTGTAGTTTTACTAATTTTATAAAGTAGTTCATTAAGAATTTGTACTGATTTTAATTTCATTGTTGTTAGTGATCTGCTATCGGATTATCAAGTTTTTTAAATATTCCGCGAATGCGGATGTTTTGCATCCTATATATAAAAGGATAGAGTTGAAATATATCTCACATATCTCATATTTATATATTAATGACTATAAGTATATATAGTATATATAGTATATAATACTATAATATATTATATTATATATATTATTAATATATATATCTATATAGTATATATCTTATATATACTACTATATATCTAAAAATAACTCTATATTATAATAGGCAAACTTACCAAGCCTCCGCATGATATCTTTCTGAAAACTACGATATGTTTTGCAAGATTTGCTAATAATCATATTGGAAATCTGAGCTCTTAAGTGTGCATGGCATTGGATTTTTTTAGGGGGCTCAAGAGCAACTAACGGGGGACAGAGGGGACTTCGTCCCCCCGTCGTCCCTCCGGTAGGTCCGAGAAGACCCCGAGCTCTGCTTCATTAGCGGTTCCCGGGGGTATTCTGTTAGTTAAAAAAAAATTATGCGGAAAACATTCCCTGATAAAAAGGAATTTCTGGCAACTCCTTGCATTTCTTTCTATTTGTACGGAAATAATGTAAAATTTTGACTCAGAGCGTATCGTATTCTTACGTATTAAAATTAACTTTAATAATATTTATTTCATTTAATAATTTATAGAATTAAAAATTTCTATTACGTTCAAAAATAATACCACAATTCCAAATATGTTAATTTGTTTCGTGGTACACCACGTACATTTTACGATATCATGCGAGGGCTTTGGTATAGTTTCACCATATAGTACTTATAAATATATAATATAATATATATACTATTATATATTTAATAGTATATATTATATGTTATCTTAGTATAATATATATATATATGTTTTAATAAGTTTATATTAATTATATATTGATGATATGCTATATACGTAATAATTATATTAACTATAATTATATATGTAAAGTAAATACTATAGAAAATGTCAGAGATATACGGTACCTCGGGTATAAACTATATATATATATATTAGTTAATATATATAATACTAATTATTATATATATAAATAAGAATATACTATATATATATAGTATAATGAAGAATTTACGCATATAATATATGATTATTAATTATACTGATTATATATAAATAGATCCTAGTATAATATACTGGACTATAATTATATATATCGTTAGTATAGAGGATTGATTACTATAAGAGTATATAATACAGAAATTAAAATGGGCATAATTATAATAAGATTAACTATTATTTATTTTGCAAAGGAATTAGGATAATTATGGAGATCAGATATGATAAAAAGAAAAAATCTCATCAATATCGTAAGTTTTAGTTAGTATATAATATCGTAATATAACTATCTATTAGCGGTACTATATATAATACAGGTAATATAGTATATAGTATTATAGTATATAATTTAATATAAATTATATATATATATATATAATATATATATATATAATATAATATATATTAGTATATATATATATATTATATATATATTAATACTATATATATATATATATATATACTATATAATTGATATATATTCTTATATATATAATATATTATTACTATAATAATATTATGGAAAATGAAGAATTATTATATGACATATTGATGATAACATATGGCTTTTGAGTATTTTGATCAATAGATTAAATAAATAAATCATATGATAATAATTAAATAGAGTCCTGCGTTGTAAAAGACAAAAAAAGCTTTATTTTATTTAGTATATTTTTCTACATGCACAACAATTTAACCAACTAAGGCAAAATCATGGAAATATATTAAATTGCTATTTTAAATGAATATAATAAAAGTGTTTGGAAGCGAAGGGTAGAGGTTAGTGAGGTCAGCGATAGAGTGACAAGTCTATCTCGTTTTTTTTTTATCTCATTATATTAATATATATATAAATATATATATATATATTTTTTTTTTTTTTATACTAATATATATATATATATATATATATATATATATATATATATATATATATATAATATATTATATATATTATATAATATATATATATTAATATAATATATATATATACTATATATTATATAGTAAGTAAGGGTTGGTAAACTGACAGACAAAATGTTGCAAGACAATGTTGCACGCAATGTTGCAAATGTTGTCAACGCAACATTTGCACATTTGGTTTTTTAAGCTTGACGTGTCAAGTTAGGGAGTTTTTAAGTCGGTGAGACGAATTTAAGGTTCTGGAGACCGATTAATGAAGTTTTGAGCTGAACCAAGGTTTTAACCCCAAATAGGGGCTTATGCCCTCACAAGGGGGTTTTGGTCCCTAGAAGGTTTAAAATAATCGAAGAGATCATTTTTGATGGTTCAATCGATTTATCGTGTTTTTTACCTATATCGATGTTTAAGATCGTCTTTTTACGTCGCTCTGTTGATTGTTACAACAAAAAATATAATCGAAGAAAATTATTTAAAATTAAACTATAAGTTTAATTAAATAACTTAATATTTAGAGAGATATGTTTGAAAGTGTTGTATATTTCATTTAATTTGAACGTTTGATATATTTAAACAAAGAAAACAACAACAACAGAAAACAACAACAACAACAAACAACAACAACAACAACAACAACAACAACAACAACAACAACAACAACAACAACACAGATCAACAACCTGCAAAAAACGTACAACAACAACAGCATTCAAACATACAACACATAACAACTGCACCAAACTGCAATCAACTATAACGCGACATTTTCAACAACAACAACCCCTACAGGCACAAAAGAATTATTTGTTATATTTATACATAAAAAGTACTTATAATACGACTTGAATCAATAGATCAAGTAGATCAATAGATCAATATTCAATAGAATCAATGGATGGTAGGTGGGAGGAATACGAGTGGGTGGTTTGATCAACTGATTTAGTGATTGACTGCTTTAAGTATGTAAAAATGGAATTTTTCAGTTATCAACAAAAAAGAATAAATTTTTTAATTAAAAAAAAAATGTTAAAGAAAACAAACAATATATAATAAAAGTTTTTAATAGTTTGCTATTTAGAAATATGACATGATCAAATAGATCAATATCAATAGATCAGATAGATCAATAGATCACGAATGGGTAGGAGGGTGGCTGGAGGGTATTTTGATTTTACTGATTTAACTGATTTACTGCTTTAGGGCAGAAAAATGGCAATGTTTTTAAAGTTCCTTTAATCATAAAATGAATAATTTTTCTAGTAAAACAAGATGTCTCCATAAAAACATTAAACAAAACATAAATGTAAAATTATGTTATATCAAAATATGACTTGATCAATAGATCATTAGATCTAAATAGATCATTAGATCATGGAGGGGTGGGGGGTGGTAGGAGGGGAGTTTGATTAACTGATTTAACTGATTTACTGCTTACTGATTTTACTGATTTACTGGAGTTATCTTTAAGTCTTATATACTGATTACTAATTTACTGCTTTAGGTAATGTAAACATAACAATTTATTATAAAAAATAATGACTTGAATCAATAGATCATAGGATCAATAGATCATTAGATCAAAAGATCAGCAATATATAGGGTAGGAGGGGACTGGAGGGCAAGTTTGATTAAGATGATTACTGATTAACACTTTTATGGTTGTAAAACATAACAATTTTAATAAAAAATTGACTTGAATCAATAGATCAATAGATTATAGATGGGTATGAGGGGTATGGAGAGCAGTTTGATTAACTGATTTCTTGATTTAACAGGTTAGGGTTGTAAGAACACAAATTTGCTCAACATTATAAAATATTTAAAAGCGTACAGTTTCGTAAAACAATATGTTCTAAAGGTAATAAACAAACAAGAATAAATGAAAGTTTTGTTTTATGTTTATCATAATATGACTGAAATCAATAGATCAATAGATCAATAGATCATAGATCAATAGATATGGATGGTCAAGAGTGTAGAGTGGTAGATTGATTTAACTGATTTATCTGATTTACTGCTTTAAGGGTGTGAAAAATGCAAATTTTTTACGTTAAACAAAAAATGAATACAATTATTAAAAAGAAATACAGGATTATTTAGCAGTATTACGAATTTCACCGCAGCAAGAAGTGAGAATAACATAAAGAAATGAAACTTATAAACTTATAAAATGAAAAACTTATAAAATAAAAATAGCAAACATATGCATTTTTTGACGTTTATAAAAAGAAACGAGATTTGAAAATAGAATGTCAGTCACTGTGGCTAAACCAATGTTTAAGGACTCAGCACCGACACGGCTCCAGCACGCGGTGCGGTAACCAACATTCTGCCGACTTCGGTGAATTTTTCCTTCATTGTTCCTCTGTTCTCCTTCATCTTCTGTTTTGCATTCATGCATTTTTCCAGTCGGGACCCCTCCGTTTGGGGTCCAGACACCGCTTTAACGTAACTTGACAATCTCATATCGAGATCTACATAACCTTATAAACATATATTTGATATACAATTATGGGCCTAAAGAATCTTTATTAACTTTAGACACCTAAGTATTCGTTCTTTTCCTTCGTCCACTCCCATTCACCATCCCCCTCTTTCTCGTTCATCTTCTCATTCCTCCTCTTACTCATTCTCCTTCTTTCTTCTTGCTTTTAGCACTCCGTGCAGTTTACTACCTTCTAAGAAAATGTTCCTACTGGAAGTGAACCAGCACCCTTCTCCGAGGGTGGCCACTATCGTCGGATACCGCCATTCCAGCTGACGGCAGGCGGTAACAAAAAACAACCGAAAATAGAGTGAAAATCAATACTCTAACTCTTTGTAAAGATATTAAATATTATATTTTAATTTTTTTTTAATTTTTAAAATTGTTTTATTTTAATTTTAATTTTTTTTTTTTTTTTTTTTTTTTTTTTTAATTTATTTAGTTTATTATTTTCCATTAATTTCATTTATATTTATATTTAATTTTATTTTTATCTATTTATTATTTATTTATTTTATGTATCTATTTATTTAATTATTTTATTTTATTGTATTTATATTTTATTTCATTTTGTTATTTTTATTTTATTTTTTTTTTATTTATTTATGTTATTAATTTTTAATTACATTTAATTTTAATTTATTTCTTATTTATTTATTTATTATTATTTCTTCATCTTATCTATTTATTATTTTTTTTTTTTTTATTGTTGTTCTAATAAATCATAGCGGCTTTTTTTCGTCGGTCGAAGGGGAAGAAAATTCCCACGGTAATTAACTCCCGGATTATCGATCGTTTTCGCTTAGTGCTTATTTGGCAATCAATATTTACACTTTAACATACAGCGAATTAATCGATGAAAGTTATTAAGTAATCTCCTTTCGATTATATTTTTTATGTGTTCAAGATCAAACCGAGCGACGTCGAAAGAGCTGATTTTAAACATACGATATAGGGGTAAAAAAAAACATCGATAAATCGATTGAAACATCAAAATTGAGGATTACTTCGAACACATTTAACACCTTCATGAGACCAAAAACCGCCGCTTTGGGCTAAGCCCCTTTTGGGGGTTAAAAGCTTGAAGTTCGGCTAAAACTCTTACATCGTCTTTCCAGACCTTAATTTGTCTCTTACGCCTTAAAAACCTAAACCATTGACACGTCAAGCTTGAAAAACCAAATGTTGCAAATGTCTGCTTTGCAACATTTGCAAACAGTGCATGCAACATTGTCTTGCAACATTTTGGCTGTTTATTTTAGAAATTCTATATAATTAAATATATAATATTAAATTAATTATATATATAATATAATCTATAATATAGATATATATATATATATATATATATATATTATATATTAATATATATATTATATAATAAATATCTATATAATATATATATATTATTATATAATATATAATAGTATATATTATATATTATATATATATATAAATATATTATATTATATATATATATAGTATATATATATATATAATATATATATATGTTAATATATATGTATATATATATTTATAATATATATATATATATTAATATAGTTATATATGATTATTATATATATATTTATATAAGGGTTATATATATATATTTATATATAGAAATACGGTATATGGATATATATATATATATATATAATATATAATATATATAAAAGTACATATTTAATATTCTTTTTCTTTTTTTATTTCATTACATCTATATTATATATATATTATATTCACTAATATATATATATATATAAATACATATACCATAACTAGATATATAATATAGTATAATATTATATAGTATAGTAATATATATATATAATAGTTATATTTATATTTGGAAAGAAAAATAAATTTAACAAACTGAGCAGACCACTCCCAGCTTTTTGTTTGAGAACCGGACTTAGCAAACGCATGTGAATGAGGTTTCAAAAGTTATTGGTTTATACGAGGTTGTGGCGGAGGTTTATAGACGTTGCTTAAACGTGAGTAACCCGACAATTTTATGTTTTAGAACGCGAGACGCCTAAAATTTTAAATACGAATAGTATTATTAATTATTGATATATCGCTAAAAAGTTCATTATGAGCTACAGAAGAGGTCATATGTAGTAGATCTATATAGATCTTATGATAGTATATAGTATATATATATATATATATATATATATTATATATATAATTAATATTAATAATATTATAAAGCTAATATATTTAGGAATTATAATATATATATATTATATATAACGGCTATGTATAATACTCGTATATATATAATATTATAATATAAGTATGTGAAATGGTAACTATAAATACTAATATATAATATACTATATAAATTATACTATATATATATATATTAGTAAATATATATATTTAATACTATATATAATATATATAACTATATATATATTAAGTATAAATTAAAATTATATATATATATCGCTATATATATATATAGATAGCCTAGTATAGTTATAAGCTTAGCTAAAAATATTAAGTAAGTTATAATTTAAATCAAATAGTAACACACTTAACTATATTTATTATAATAAATATAAATAAAGTAATGCTATATAATTAGTAATAATAATATATAGGTTATATTATATAATAATACGTTTAATTTCATATTATGATATGTTATATAATATAAAGTATAGATATAGAACTTATGATTGTATAGATTCTAGATATATATAGTATAATATACATTTATAAGTAATACATATATATTGTGTATATGTATGCTTATGAGTACATTATATACGAAGGCTAACGTATATATACACTAATA